>JAOQML010145944.1:0-14933 GCA_027568935.1 Erythroxylum urbanii | reverse complement strand
CTACATCCTTAACCCTAATTGGGATTTAGTTCAAGAACATGATAAAAGAATCCATACAAATAAAGATAATCAACATCTAAGAAGGAGTAGAGAGAAGATTGAAAGAAAACAAAACAAAATTGCTTCCAATCCTTGATTGAATCCTTCTTGATCTTCTTCTTGGCCTCCTTGGATGCTCTCCCTATGTTAAGATACGTGGCTCTCTTTTATAGGCCTTAAATGTCAGTATTAACAGTTCCTTGGGATCAAAGAAAATCAATTTGAGTCAAAAGAAAAATTGCAAAATTGTCGTCCATGTCTATTAGGCAGACAGATGTTGTCTTTCTGAGTGAATTTCAGTCCAAATAGCTAGTAAATGTCTGTTAGGTGGACTTCATGTCCACTGGGTGTACCTTTTTGGGTTTTCCAACTTTCCAGCTCTGCTCATGTCCGTTTGGAGGGATATCATGTCTATTAGGCAGACATACACTAGACATCGATAGAAATGTGCAATTTTGACCCTTTAAATGGCAAAATCTCTCCTTAGAGTCTTACAGAAGTTGTAGAACTCGGACTCTTCTTCGAAAGCATACTTGAATGATCTTAATCTGACATCTACAACAAAAGTTATGCGTCTTTCCCCAAAATCTATCCATTTGCACCTATTAAGAAATAAAGTTGAAATGTGTGAGAATTAACCAAATAAAGCTCAAAATTCTCATAGGGATAAGTCAAATTAGTTCCAATTCATCCCAAATCATATATAAATAATTTAACTTATCAAATTCCCCACACTTAAACTATTGCTTGTTCCTAAGCAAAAATAAAAGAAAACTAACTACTAAATTTGAAAAAAAAAGGTATTAATTCCACTTTCATAGGTGTACAGTGGCATTTAGTATATACCACAAGCCTTTAAACCACTATGTGTCCATAATGGAAGAGTTGTAGTCTCCTGAGGGTTTACTTAAAACAAACAATAGCCACAAACAATTTCTTTTCATCATTCCACACCTAATCATTATCACAAACCAATCCAATAAGTTGAAAGCATTATAACTAAGATTTGAGATATAAACATAAGGCCACATAATACTTCATAAATTAGATCACAAACTAAGCAATAATAAGACATCATAATGATTCAATTAATCAAAATCACATGCCATGAATCAAGTCTCTCATAAAGCATTCAATTTCACACACAAGTATTTAAGGGTGACTCTCAATCATCTTCTAGTGCATATCTCTTACTATAAGCTTTCATCTTATCTATTTCTCCACTACTCTCATATATGACATATCCATGAATGAAACAAGTCTTTATTACTTTTTTTGTAATAGGCCCAAAGGGTATAGTAAGCTAAGAAAGAAAGGATATGAATTCAAATATCTAATAATTAGTAGAGCAAAAAATAAAAATATTACAATCATCATTGGCAAAATTTACTGAGAAATTACCCAACAACCATAATACTTAAGAAACTGCACCAACTCTATTATCACAATTTCCATCATACTTTCACCTTGAAATCTGAAGGGAACGTGCCCAACTTTTCAAAAATACCATTTAGATGCCAGTTTTTCTTTTCTTTTCCTTTTTTTCCTTTTCCTTTTTTATTTTATTTTATATTGTTTACCGTATGATCCTTCAATTTCCATAGAAAACACCCCTACACTTATTCCTTTGTATACCTATCAATAAGAATATTTAATGCACAACATTTATAGCTCTACTAACCATCGAACAAGGGTAAATTTGTTTTTCTTGATTCAAGGTTTTTTTGGAATAGGTTTACAAAGAAAAAGGCTCAAATACAATCACTAGGCACAAAGGGTTCACTAGGAGATTGATATATAAAAAGGGTTATCTTTTTGGCTCAAGCTTAATCTTAGTGCCTTTTATCACTTTCATGAACATACTATAGTATGATTACATAACCTCGAAAAGATGAAATGTAAGTTCTAGAAGTAAACATACATAGAAGAGAAAATCATATCACTCACAAGAAAAATAGGATTGGTTGCAATCCTTTAAGCTCAAAATAACTCACTCATTGGTGTTTACTCATTCAATAGCATGCTCATTCAATCAATTTAACATTATAACATCCAATTGTGACAAGGTATTTAATCAATTTAATCATATTATGCATCTTATTTTAGATCAAAGATCTAAAGAATATCTTACTCATAGTACAATTAACTCATTAAATTAGATTATAATGACAATTAGAATGTGAAAGATGTAAAAGTATGCAAACATGCATGTTGAAAGTATGTAAAATTAGTTAATGTAAAACTACACAGAATAAAGGTTAATATTTTTTAATAGAAATTGCAAGATAATTCAATACAAAATAATGTATGCAAAACCATCAATTTATCTCCCCTCCCCCACATTTAGAATAAACATTGTCCTCATTGTTAGGTAAGATAAAAAAATAATAATAAATAATGCAACGAACGGAATAAGGATTAAAGGTAAAGAAACTCCCTGAAATAATAGATTGTAGTGTCAAAAACCAAATTTCGAACCTTATAATCCTATCTCCCATCAAGCTCTAGGATCAATAAGTTGTGATCAAGCTATTCCTCATGCTAATAGGAGGTGTCAGTAGGATGTCTCATAAGCACTGACCCTATGCAACACACAGTAAACTAAAATAAGAAGATATGAAGAAAAGTGAAATTAATAAAATAACAAAAAGAGTTAGAAACATTAGGTTGCCTCCTAACAAGCGCTAAATTTAATATCCTCAACTGGACTAGGCCACCATGATATTAATTTTGGAATATGATGGTGGAAATATATCCAACCATCTCTCCCTCAAAATAGTGCTTGAGTCGTTTCCCATTGACCATAAAGGGCTTTTGTTCATCCCTTCCAATCTCCACGGCTCCATATGGGTATATCTTGGTCACCACGAAAGGTCCAGACCATCTCGACAGTAATTGTCCTGGAAATAATTTTAAACGAGAGTTAAATAGCAAAATTTTTTGACCAGGTTTAAATTCTTACCAAAAGATATGCTTATCGTGGAAAGCCTACGTTCTCTCCTTATATGTTCGAGCATTCTCAAAAACATCTAGGTGAAATTCATCTACTACATTCAACTCCATCAGTCTCCTCTCTCCAGTTTCTTTGAGATCATAGTTCAACCTCCAGATTGCCCATAATGCCTTATGCTCAATATCAACAGAAAGATGGTAAGATTTCCTAAAGACTAACCTGTATGGAGACATGCCCAAGGGAGTCTTGTATGCTGTCCTATACGCCCAAAGAGCATCATTAAGCTTGAAAACCCAATCCTTTCTTGAGGTATTAACAATTTTCTCCAAATTTTGCTTGATTTCCCTGTTGGACACCTCAACTTGCCTACTAGTTTAAGGGTGGTAAATGGTTCCAAACTTAAAATGGCACCAATATTTTGCCAAAAGAGATTTAAATTGATGATTTTGAAAGTGTACCCCATTTCACTGATTATAGCTCTAGGAACTCCAAATTTTGAAAATATGTGCTTCTTAACAAATTTAACAACACTAGCTCCAGTGTTATTTGACAAAGTTGTGGCTTCCATACATTTGGATACATAATCAACTGCTATAAGGAGGTATTCATTACCAAAGGATATTGGAAATGATCCCATAAAGTTTAGACCCTATACATTAAAGAGTTCAGCCTCTAAAATCCTTAATTGAGGCATCTTGTGCTTCCTACCGATGTTTCCTATTCTTTGACACATATCACATGTCAAAACAAAAGTTTTAGCATCCTTAAAAAGAGTAGGCTAATAAAAATTGGATTGCAAAACCTTTGCCGCCATTTTGTTAGCACCATGGTGTCTGCCATAAAGAGAAGCATGGCAATGATACAGTACTAACCGCATCTCCTCATCAGGTATATGATAAGTGAAATTACTTATAAATAATTTTGGGATGAATTGGAACTAATTTCACTTTTCTTCATGTGAATTATGCACTTTATTTGGTTAATTCTGACACGTTTCAACTTTATTGCTTGATAGGTATAATTGGAGAGATTTTGGGGCAAATGACGTAATTGTAGATGCCAGATTAGAGTCATTCAGGTACGCTTTCGAAGAGGACTCTGAGCTCTACAACCTTCATGAGACCCTAAGGAGAGATTTGGCCTTTTGAAGGCTCAAAAGTGCACATTCCTGAAGATGCTCAGTGTATGTCTGTCTAACGGACATTATATCCCTCCAAACGGACATGAGAAGAGAAAGAAGGCTGACAGACCCATGAAGGCCCGCTTAACGGATAGTCACTGTCCAAAACTGCTATAAAGACCCGAGAAGGTCTGCCTAATGGACATTAAGTCTACCTAACAGACATTGACGGCGTAGACACGATTTTTATTCCCCTGTTTATCAAAAACTAGGTTTCTTTGACCCCAAGACACTATATATATTTATTTTGAAGACCAAATTAGGGGTTCTGGCACTGAAAAGAAGGCAGTAACAAAGGAGGCACCTAAAAAGAGGAAAAGAAGAGGAAGAAGGAAGAGAGAAGCAAGCTTGTTTTGTATTCTTTCAACTTTCTCTCTTTACCCTGTCTTCAATGTTGCTTGTTTTTATTTGTTCAGATTTTGTTATCATGTGCTGGAACTAAACCCCACTTAGTGCTAGGGATATAGCCTATTTTGGGGATTGATTGATGTTTTATGGATTGATTGGTGTTGAATGAAAGTTCTTGAGTTATATTTATCTTCTTTGAGTTTTATTGTTGTTTCTATGCTTGATCACTATAGCTGCAATCTTAGGAATCATATGATGGACTGAGAGATGAAGTGTGGTTTGTGCACTAAGAAGATAAACACGTTAGATTTAGAGATAGAGATATCCTAAACTAGTGTGATAACTTAGGGTTGCCTATTCTTAATGAATTTAACTAGTTGGGTTACGCATTAAGAAATGGTAATTAACTAGTTGGGTATTCTTGTATATCTTGAGAGAAAATATAAGTGAATTTGTGCAGTTGTTATTATAACTTTTCATTCAATTAATTCCATGATTTATCAATTAATCTTTTAAATTGGTGAATCCCAAAGCCCTAAGTCTCAACCATCGAAATTTTCTGTTGTTTGTTTATTTACCTTCGTCACAATTAGTTGTTCACTTAAATCTAATCATCTTTTATTTTTTTTTCATTTTTAGTTCAAGTAATTAGAATTAATCTAGTAGTGAGTATTTTAGTCCTCGTAGGATATGACCTTGGAATACTTGGTGTGTAAGTACTAGGAACGACTCTGTGCACTTGCAGATTTAGCCGACCAGTATACATCTTTTAATTATTCCATCAGCACACCTTCTAAAGAGCAACGGGTCTTCCCAAAAGTAATTCCTGACCTTAGATAAGAAATTCCTTCTCTTATGGTATAAATAATCACTAGGAATAATGTTAGACACCAAAAAATTAACATGATCTGGAAACCAAGGAATATTTTCCTTAATAGACCACAGATTCTCATCAGGTGATGCGAGTCAAATATAACCATATTTTTACCATGATTTCACATTGATTTCGCATGATTTATAACTCACTTAGGTCAAAGAGGACGGTCCACTACCCATGGTTAGGAGTACAACAGCAAACTTAACTAGGTGGAGGCTCTCCTGATCCTTCATTTCTAACAGGGTACTCAAAAGATAAAAGAAGTAGCAGTCCAAAGCATTAAACAAGCACTTGGAGAAGAGAAGCAAAAATGGTAGCAATATATGAAGAAAACGCAACTTGGAGAAGAGAAGCAAAAACGGCAGCAATATATGAAGAAAACACTAGCTGGAGAAGAGAAGCCAAAAACGACACAACACGTTGATAATCAAGGCAACAAAATGATGCAACAATGGGAAGAATAAAATGCAACGCACATGAGCAAAAGAGAAAACGTAGCCAGCGTTTGGAATGAGAAAATGTCACCATCTAAGAAGCAGAGAAAGGGTTACAAGGGGTTAGTGAATAGTAGCATGGGATAATTAATTTGTGAAAAAAAACAAAAACAATGGCTGCGGCGTGAAAGCAAAAAAGGAAGGGCTTTGGTGCATAAGTGGTGGGCGTGAAAAAAAAACAAAGAGCAGGACTGATCCTTATTAATTGGTGACATCATGAACAATAAGGGGAGCGGCATAAGAATCGAAAAGAAGACAAGATGAAGAAGGAGGGATTTTTGGAGGCTTGGGCAGCTAGAGTTTTCACGCACTGGGACTTCTCAAGCTTTAGAGGTCACTGCAACTTTTATGGGGAGTTGTTTTTTCCCTACTCTTTAATTGTATTGAGATGTCTATTTCAACCATGAGTAGCTAAACTTTCTGTATACTCCTAAGATAAGATGGTTGATTGAAATTTTGAATTTTTATATTGGCTTGGCCATGATTTATGCAATATCATATTTATCTACATGTTTTAAATATTTTTCTGGTGATTTAGGTTGCGCACTTGAATTATACGTACTTAGAGTTGCATGATTGCCTCTTTAGCATTGTGTAATTCTGATATGTGTTGGTAGAGCTGTAATAACCATTGATTTAGAAATAAGAGAGGTGAAAAGGTGGATTTAATATGTCGTATGTGTGTAGAAGTGGTATTTGAATCTACAGGCGCATTCGTCGGGGTTTAATTAACGCGAGTATTGGCTATAATTCCATCTAGAAATAGGTGATTAGTCAAAATATTCTAATTCGCCTAGAAATAGGGGTTAGAGCATAAAACTGGCATCAATCCTGTGAATTGCATATTTCAGCTAATTAGTATAAATTGAAAGAATGGAAATCAACCTAATCGAATCTTAGGAGTATCGTCTTTTTGATTGACATTTGGTGTGTGATTTATGATTTGGGTATCTGGAAAATTAATTAAGTTATTAGTGATTTTACAATTTGAATTTTAATTGTTGATTCATGTCATAATTACCACTTTAATTAAATTAAACCTCTCTGTGGGATCGACCCTAAAGTACTGCAATTGCACGACGTACTCTTGCGTCACTGTGGTAATTTTAGGTATTCTTTGTACGTGTTAGATATAATTTTCTATACCTAGAATATTCGTATCATCAGGATAGGTATCATTAACTGGTTCAGCTCCCATCTTATCACCTTACTCAAGTCACGAAATATGATCAGCCACTGAATTTTTGGATCCCTTCTTGTCTCTAATTTCCAAATCGAATTCTTGCAGGTGTAAAATCTATCTGATCAACCTTAGTTTAGCATCTTTTTTTGTAAAAAGATATTTCAAGGCTGAATGGTCAGTGTAAACAATGACTTTGGACCTAACAAGATAAGATCTAAATTTATCAAATCCAAAAACTACTACTAGCAATTCTTTCTTTGTAGTAGTATAATTAATTTGAGCATCATTAAGAACTTTGTTAGCATAATAAATAACATGTAATTTCTTATCCTATTTTTGTCTTAAGATAGCCACAAGTGCATAATCATTAACATCACACATCAACTCAAAAGGGAGATTCCAATTCAGTTCGTCTATTATAGAGGTTGAGGTAAGTTCCTTTTTCAACCTGTTAAAAGTATTAAGACATTCATTAGTAAATTCAAAGGGGACTTTCTTTTGCAACAAAGCATATAAGGGTTTAGAAATCTTTGAAAAATCTAAATTTGTGATAAAACCCTATATGCTGAAGAAAACTCCTTATTGCTCTAACCAAATTGGGGGTGGTAATTTATTGATGACTTCGATTTTTGTTGGATCCACCTCTATTCCATTATTTGAAATTCTGTGGCCTAGGACGATCCCTTCCTGTACCATAAAAAGGCACTTTTCTCAATTCAGCATAAGATTGGTTTCTTCAAATCTCTGTAGGACCAGCTCAATATTGAACAAACATTTTTCAAAAGAAGAACCAAAAATAGAAAATTCATCTATAAATACCTCTATTATATTATCCACCATGTTGGAGAATATGGACATTATATAGCGTTGGAAAGTGGCAGAAGCATTGTACAAACTGAAGGGCATCCTACGATACGCAAATGTACCATCGGGACAAATGAAAGTGATCTTCTCCTGATCCTCTAGGGCTATGGGAATTTGGTTATACCCTGAATAACCATCTAAAAAGCAATAATAATCATGCCCCGCTAATCTTTCCAACATTTGATGAATAAAAGGGAGAGGGAAGTGATCTTTTCTAGTTGCTGCATTTAATTACTTGTACTCTATACAAACCCTCCAACCTATCACAACTCTAGTGGAAATTAATTCAGTACAAACATTAGAGATCATAGTCATGCCACCTTTCTTTGTTACCACCTGCACAGGATTTACCTAGGAGCTATCAGAAATAGGATAGATAATTCCTGCATCAAGTAACTTAAGTACCTCAGATCGCACAACTTCCTTCATGTTAGGATTAAGTCTCCTCTTATTTTCCAAACTAGGTATGTGGTTTTCCTCCACTAAAATCCTGTGAACACAAATAGAAGGGCTAATTCCCTTTACGTTAACAATATTCCATGCAATCGCTAATTTTTGTTGACGTAACACCCTTAATAACTTCTCTTCTTGAAAGGAATTCAAAGAAGAAGAAATAATACCTAGATATGTATTTGATTCGCCTAAGAATGCATGCCTCAAATGAATTGGAAAATGTTTTTATTTAGGTTTTGGTGGGCTTAATATGAATGGTAACAATTTAGGTTTAGGAGGGCCCAATTCTTCAATTTTAGGTCTATGCCTACAACCATTACCTTGCAATCTGTATGTATAGTCCACTAACTCATCATCCAATTCATTCTCATCTATTCCTAAATCTAGACATGTCTCTAAAGCAACATTATAAATTAATTTTGGAATATAATTAGTTGTAATAGAATCAATTACATCTATCCAATAAGTGACTTCATCGAAAAAGGGTCCCTTTCAAACTTTGAAAATGTTAAATACTTCTTCCTCATCACCAACACTTAAGGTCAGCTTACCATCCGGGATATCGATCAATACTCCATCAGTGGCTAAGAATGGTCTTCCTAAAATTATAGGAACCTACATATTGAAATCCATCTTAAGCATAACAAAGTCAGATGGAATTATAAGCTTACCAACTTTTACTAGTAAGTCCTCAACTATACCAATAAGGTATCTAATTGATCTATCAATAAGTTACAATGAAATTATAGTTGGTTTGAGATCACCAATTCCAAGCATATTGTAGAGAGATAAAGAAATAAGATTAATACTTGCCCCTAAGTCACATAAGCATTGAAAAACATTAGAAGCACCAAAGTGACAAAGAATAGTGAAACTCTCTGGATCCTTTAACTTAAGGGATAGTTTATTTTGTAAAATAGAAATACATTCCTTAGTTATGGCTACCATAGCAAAATTGGCTAGCTTCTTTTTGTTGGATATGATTTCCATTAAGAATTTGGTATAAACAGGCATCTTAGCAAGTGCTTCAGTAAAAGGGATGTTGATTTATATCTTCTTGAAAAGGTCAAGGAATTTCTAAAATTTGGAATTATCATGCTTCTTCTTTACCCTTTGAAGGTATAGTATGGGTGGCACAAAGGAAAATTCTGAAATTGGTGAAGACTTTTTCTTTGGTTCGGTTTCTCTAGGCTCTTCTTTATCATCCAAATTCACAATTTCAGCATCCTTGGTTTCATTTATCATAGCTTCCTTCTCTTTAAGAACCACATCTTTTACCACCTTACCACTCCTTAAAAGAATTACCATACAATCCTGTTTTGGATTCACTTGAGTATTGTTAGGTAGCTTTCCTTTACCTCTTTCACTTACCTCTTTTGCCACTTGACTAATTTACACCTCTAAATTTTTTATGGAAGCTTGGTTGGAGTGGATGTTCTGCTCTATTCTGTTCATGGCTTGAGAGCTAGCTTGAGCACTTTGATCCATCTTTCTCATAAGTTCAGTAAACATATCTTCAAGCCTCTCTACATTTTTCTTCCAAGGGGAAGGGAACTGTTGTTGTGTAGACGATGAAGGAGGTGAATACTGCTGTTTTGGTGGTGCTTGGAACCCAGTGGTCCCATTGGTTTTACAGCCCCTTGATTTTTCCATGAAAAATTTAGATGAGACTTCCAACTTTGATTGTAGGTGTTTAAGAAAGGATCATATCTCTGACCTTATCTACCATTGTTTACATAGTTCACCTCTTCCTCTAGTATTATTGCTTCAATGTTCATACAACCAGCTGTTGTATGCCTAAATTTACTATAAAGAGTGCAAGGATCCCTACCAGACTTGTTGTTGTTCATCAACATATTCAACTTCTTATTTATCTCAGCAACTTGGAAGGCCATGTCAGGTTCAAAATCCACTTTATTAAAAGTAGTAGCTTTGCTCCTAATTACCTTATAATGTGAATTCTCCATAATTTTTTTGAAAATATTCCATAACTCTTAGGAACTTAGGTTACTAATATTCCCACCAATGTTTAAATCCACCAAAGTCTGATTATGATCAGTGACATAGTAGAAAATTTGAGTCAAAGCGTATGTATCAAATCTATGATGAGGACACTGGTTAAAGAGATCATTAAATCGCTCCTATATTTGATGAAAAATTTCTCCTTCTTTTTGCAAGAACCAATGTATCATCTTCCTTAGTTTAAGAGTTTTGTGGGTTGGGTACCACTTCATTATGAAAATCTCCATTACTTTGTCCCAAGTATTAAGGGAATCTACCTCTAAGCTTAGCAACCAGCTTCTTGCTAATCCCTTCATGCAATAGGGAAAACACATCAGCCTTAACTCATCTTCAGACAATCCATACAGCAGAAAAGGCTAAATTGTAGCGTAGAAATCTCTCATAAAGTCTAAGGCACCTTCAGTCAACATTATATTAAATTATAGAAATATAAATAGATGGATCTGCTTCAGCTCATGATTCCTTGATGTCGAACTCAATCGAATGCAAGAAGGGTTGCTAGCAATAAATGGCATCTAATAATCTCTAATTCTTCTTACAGTAAGATTAACAGCCACTGGTTTATTGTTATTTTGCCTCCAAGTTTCAGCCTGATTTCCTTCATTGAATTGATCGTTTCCCATATCTTGTTCCCCAAGCAGAATTGCATTTTGATTATTATTTACCATCTCTCTTCTTCTTTGGGCATTGTTCCTTTTACAAGTGCCTTCAAGTTTAAGATTTAACTCAATTAACTAATCGTTGTTCAAATTTCTTGAATGCCTTGAGTTCATGTGGATCCTAAAATAAAATAAGAAAAGGGTTTAAAAGTAACTAATGGAAGGAAACTTAAGGTAATTAAAAATAACTAGAATCAATAGTAGCAAATATAAATTAGTCTCTGGCAACGGTGTCAAAGACTCAATCGACAAAATCTGCAAGTACACAGAATTATTCCTAGTACCTACAAATCAAGTATTCCAAGGTCGTCTCCCAAAAGGACTAAGCTACTCATTATTGAATTAATCCTACTTACTTGCACTAAAATAACAAGAAACTTAAAAGATGATTGGATTAGAGCAGACAATAAATTGTAAAGACTACAAATAAACAAGTAATGGAAATCTTAAGATTTAGACTTAGGGCTTTAGGGTTCACCAATTTAAGAGATTGCTTAATAAATTATGGATTTGATTAAGTGATAGGTTATAATAACAATTGCACAAATTTTCTTATATTCTCTCTCAAGACATATCAGAATACATGACTAATTGATTACTATCTCCCAATGTGAAACCTAACTAGTCAAATTCATTAAGAATAAGCAGTTATAAGTTATCAAACTAGTTTAGGATATTTCCATCTCTAAATATAATGTGTTTATCTTCCTAGTGCACAAATTATACTTCACCTTTTAGTTCATCATATAGTTCCTAAGATTGCATTTATGGTGATCAGGTAAAGAAACAATAATTAAGTTCAAGAAAGATAAATATAACCAAAGAACTTTCATTCAAAGCCAATCAATCCATAAAATATAAATCAATCCCCCAAAGTAGGCTACATCCCTAACCCTAATTGAGATTTAGTTCAAGAACATGATAAAAGAATCCACACAAATAAAGATAATCAACATCCAAGGAGTAGAGAGAAGATTGAAAAAAAAAATAAAATTGCTTCCAATGCTTGATTGAATCCTTCTTGATCTTCTTCTTGGCCTCTTTGGGTGCTCTCCCTAGGTTAAGATAGGTGGATCCCTTTTTTAGGCCTTAAAAATTAGTATTAATTGTGCCTTGGGATCAAAGAAACAAAATTTGAGTCAAACTGGGAAAGAAAAAATCGCAAAATTGTCGTTTATGTCTGGTAAGCGGACCTTATGTCCATTGGTCCGACATATGTTATCTTTTGGAGTGAATTTCAGTCCAAATGGCTAGTAAATGTCTGTTAGGCAAACTTTATGTCGGCTGGGCGGACCTTCTCGAGTTTCCCAGCTTTCCAACTCCGCTCATGTCTGTTTGGAGGGATATTATATCTGCTGGGCAGACATACACTGGACATCTATAGAAACATGCAATTTTGACCCTTTAGACAACAAAATCTATCCTCGAAGTCTTCATAGAAGTTGTAGAACTCAGAGTTCTCTTCGAAAGAGTACTTAAATTATCTTAATTTGACATCCAAAGTGAAAGTTATGCCTCTTATCCCAAAATCTATTCATTTGCACCTATTAAGTAATAAAGTTGAAATGTGTGAGAATTAACCAAACAAAGCTCAAAATTCACATAGAGATAAGTCAAATTATCTCTAATTCATCCCAAAATCATATATAAATAACTTGAATTATTAGTAACTTCTTCCTTATCAAAATAGAACACTAAAAACCTAAGAGAACTTTTATCGAACACTTTATAAGCTTCAAAAATTCAACCTAACTATCAACAAAAATTTTGTCTTTTCCCTTTCTGAGCCAACATTAACATGTTCATACAAACATTCAACCATTAATAGTCCAAATAAATGTAAACAACCCAAAGCTTTACCCTAAAATCGATCATCAACATAGCATTTACCAATAACAATGAAACAAAAAAAAACCCACAACAAAAGCTTCTACTTACCTCAACTACAATTGTAAAGAGATGATTGAAGAGAAAATGAAGAGAAAGTGATAAATGTATGAAGAGAAGAGATGATTAAAAGGAATTGCTCAAAAAATGTTGAAATGAAAGAGAAAAGAAGAGGAAGAATAATAAATTAGGGGCTGGGGTCGTACAGGTTAGATGATTAAAACATTAAGAAAACAATGTCATGTTTTAAAAAATCATCGCCTATTGTGTAATATTTGGAGATGTTTCTTAACACGTCTCAAAATGCTAAAGAGATAAAAAGAAATTTAAAAAAATGACATCATTTATTAGAAAATGATGTTTGGAATTCATTCCACCAAAGCTATGAATTTAACATTGCTCATAAAAAGACTTTGGAGGTTATTGGTAGACAAACAATCCTTATAGTGTTGATGGATACATAACTACTTCGTCAAAAACAGAAGCATCTGGCCTATAGATTGTTTAAGCATCCCCTCTACCACGCTAAAAGCAATTTTAAAGATGAGGGACCAGCACAAAATTGATTTTATTACACTCATAGGTAATAGGAGATCCATTAGTTTCTAGTATGATAACTAGTTGTCTATCGGACCATTGATTATGGACTATCTCAAGAATTTCACTTCATTAGATATGTTGGTAACTAATACATTACAATGCAAAGATACAATTCGAAACTCAACAATCCCCACATCTCTAGTTGAAAAAATATGTGGCATTTATTGCAACACTGAAATTAACAAATACATCTGGAGACATACGGCTAATGGCAGATACTCGATTTGCTCTTGTAAGGAGTTAACTTTCAAACATCTTCCTAATTTGGAATGGACTAAAGACATTTGGGCAAGTCATATTCAACCTCGGGTAACTTTTATGTTGTGGTTAGCGATGAAAGGCAGGTTAAAGCCAATTGATAAAATTGCCAAATACACATAACTTACAAACTAGTGTTGATTGTGCAGAGAAGCGAAAGAAACTATTGAACACCTATTCTTTAAATGTTGCTATATCAGAAATATATGGAGGGAGCTCACATCAAATGCATGCAAATGTGGTAATTGATAGCCTAGATAACATCTAAACCTGAAGGATGAAATAGTTGAACAACACTACATGTAAATGTTTTAGGATAACATTATATTATATCATCACAGCCACATGGGATAAGAGAAATTGCAGAACATTTAAAGATAAAAGCATTACATCAAAGCAATTTAAAAAAATTATTACAACATATTCAACAATAAATAAGTCTACACTGACACAGATTTCAGCATGGACAATATCTGGTGACTTTTTAGAAGGTGTGATCTGCCCAAAATCTTGGTAAAAAAATTCAGAACAAACCATCCTACTGATATAGCGCTCCATAGACTTATTCCTTAGCACATCATCGATAGATAAAGTTGATTTAATACTCAACCTAGTTATGTATTACATGGTTGGCATGTGGACCACATTCCTCTTGATTTAGCTGTGCAACCAATGGAATATGACTTGATGAGTGGTGCTCACTATTGTAATTCAGCATGCAGTGACTTAGTGCTCACTATTGTAATTTAGCATGCAGTGACTTAGGAATGCAATAAGCTGATGGGATTCTTTGATTTAATGAATTCCACAACTTTGAGAAGTTAAATGTTATGTAACTTGTGACATTTGACTTGCCTTCAAGGCTTAATACATTTAAATTTTAAAAAAATAGTCTTATAAAATGATAATCATTCACAATATGTTTCATAAACTTATGAAAGATGCCATTATAATCAATATGTATAGCATTTCTATGATTATCATAATGAGGAATAGTAGTGTCGGATCGCGTATGGCCCAAGTATTCATAATACACTGCGGAAAAGACCATAACACAACACAATGTATAACCGAAAACATACAAGATGCGCAAAATACCTTTTCTTTTGACACGGA
>JAOQML010145927.1:0-14934 GCA_027568935.1 Erythroxylum urbanii | reverse complement strand
TAAGCAATGCCCTCTCCAAGGAACTCTCCAATGAGATTCCTATCATGCGCCTTAGTGAAGATAACCAAATATGGAAAGATAACATTGCTATCTCCTACCATTGGAGACCCCCCTCTAAACCACAAGAAAAAAATATGTAAGGCAACTAAGAGGACATTTCAAATTGGAACTTATTAAGACTTAATGGGCATTGTAGATGAAACACATTATGCTGAACCTCATATCCCTCAGGATAGTACTACTACTAAAGATATCATCCGAGCACAACCTTTCTCCAAGCCATATGAATGAAACAAATTTTGCTATAGTTGTAGAAATTGTCTCTTTTAATATCTCAACCTGACAGCTAATGAAAACTCCTATACTGAAGAGGGTGTTGATCAAATGATCATAATAAATATACAAAGCCCTCAAACGGATACCTTAAATACCTCACACTCTCTTACGCCTCCAAATTCTAACTCAAGTGTGTCACTTCCTCCATGTCCTTTAGTAGTTGAACCTGTCCAATCAGTTGTTGATCCTGACTCTCCCAAAAGCACAACATTAGTTGAGACAATAGACACACAAAAAGAAATTCCTAGAACCACTTTAACTGACATTTTTCATAGTGTAATTCGAAGGAAATCCCAAAGGAGCAATGATAAAGGCTCCAAAAACACTTATCTATAATATGTCTCTCCTAACATGGAATGTACAAGGTATAAATTGTCCATCCAAGCTTGCAGCCGTAAGAGATTTTGTAATACGAAAATGACCTCTCATGGTTGCTCTTCTTGAAAAAAAATGTGAGTCGAGAATCTTGACAAATTACGTATTTTATGGCTACACTACAAAATGATCACAAACCATGCTCACCGCACATATGGAAGAATTATTGTATTCTACATATTCAATGAAAATCAAATGGATATGCTGGTAGTCAGTGAACAAGCCATACATCTGAAAATCTCATTCTTGAAGGAACATATTGAAATCAATGTATCCTTCATATAAGCCAGTAATTTCAAGTTTTAAAGGAAAATTTTGTGGAATAACCTCAGACATATTAGCAACTCCATCACAAAGCCTTGGTTGATTTGTGGAGACTTTAACTCCACCCTCTATGCATTAGAAACTCAAAGCCATCCCAACCTCAGGAACTTTTCAACAGATTTCAAGGACTGTGATGATCACATTGTGGTAACAGACCTCAAACATGTAGGACACCTCTACACTTAGTCTGATAAACAAGGTTCAAATTGGTTTATCAAAAAGAAACTCAAAAGAGATCTTGTAAATGTTCTTTGGATGAACCATTTTCCTCAAATCATAGCTACATTCAAAGATCTATTGTTTTCGGACCACACCCTAATCACAGTTGAGAACATGTTTCAGTAGCGTATACAACACCATCTATTTAGGTTCAACAATTTTCTTACTTACAAACTTGGCTTTAATGAGGCTTGTAGGAAAGGGGTAGAGTCTTTTGTTTCATGGACAAGGCAATTCGCTTGTCTACAAAATTATTTAAGTTGAATTCAAATTGTTGAACACTGCCAAGGGACCTACAGTCTTTGCTGTTACCTCCACCAGAATTGATCTTAAACATATACAATAGAAGCTTGTATCTAAGCCATTAGGTCAAACATTGTTGGATGAAGAAAAATAACTCTTTCCAAATACTTGTAGGTTATAAAAAATCACTCTTCGCTTCTTCAACAGAGAGCTCGTGTTAATTGGCTTAAAGATGGGGATAGATGCACTAATTTCTTTTTTAATGCAATCCTATCCAGGTTAAATCATAAAAAGCTATACGCAATTACCTCTAGTGAAGGGATGATTCTAAAAAGCTCCAAGGACATTCAAGCTGAAGTTGTCAAATTCTTTATCTCTTTACTTCGTACGCCTAGCTTATATGCTGCATCTTAAGTAGATTTACATCGAGTCACCTTGGCCTACATTACACCACTTGAATTTGCTAATTTAATTAAGCCTATTGAGGATGACGAGATTGAAAAGGTGGTTTTTAGTATGAACTCTCGAAAAGCCCCAATGGCAGATGGCCTAAATGGATATTTTCCCAAACAGTTCCCTTTTCAAGGAAATCAGCCAAACCTTCTTGTGCTTGATTTCTAAAGGTCCTAGCCCTTCTACTTTTAGGGATTACAAACTTATATCTTGCACCAACTTCCTTTATAAAATTATCTCAAAGATACATGCCACTCAGTTGAAGGCAACCATTGGTCCTTTAATTAATGACAACCAAGGTGCATTCTTAAAGGACCACCACATAGGGGACAATGTCCATATTGTACAAGAATTGTTAAAGGGATACTTTAGAGCACACAACTATCCCAACTGCATAATGAAGATTGATTTTCACAAAACTTTTGACAATATCAGCTAGGAGTTCTTAAGGCAAATGCTGGCAGCGTATAGATTTTCAACTCAATTTATCAAGTGCCTACAAGAATGTATTTCCTTTGCAATCCTCTCTATACTGATAAATAGAAGCCCCACTATGTATTTTAAAGTAGCCCACAGCCTCAGGCAGGGGGATCCCCTATCCTCTTACCTCTTTATCTTATGCATGGAGACCCTTAATGCCATTATCAAGCAAGAAGTGCAAAGCAACCCAAATTTTCAATATCATATAAAATGTTAAAAAATTGGAGTAATTAACCTCTGCTTTGCAAATGATTTGCTTTTATTTTTCATGGAAAATATGGATTCCATTCTCACATTTAGGCAAGTTTGACACCTTCAAATTATACTCAGGCTTGGAGATAAATCTACAAAAAAGTCATATCATTCTCTCCAAAGGTGCAAGCAATTTGAAGCCTCTCACAACTGCTGTTACGGGCACAAAAAACAAATGTCCTACCATCATGTACCTTGGTCTCCCTGTGTCTACAAAATGTCTAAACTGCCTAGACTGCATTTCTCTACTCGAAATGATCACAAAATAAGTTCAGTCATAGGTGAACAAATCACTTTCCTATACTGATAAATTGTAACCTATTAAATCGATTCTTCATTTAATGCATATATAATGGAGCTCCCATATATTTCTATCCCAAAGCATCATCAAATAAATCAAAAGAATCCTTACAAATTTCTTATGGACCCATCCAAATGCCTCCCCAGGAGTTACAAAGGTTAAATGATCTAATTTATGCTTACCAAAAGAGGAAGGTGGTTTCAATTTATACCCCATTAGAACAACTAATCAAGCATTACTCCTTAAACGATTATGGTGGATTTTGATTGACAAAACTTCTCTCTGGATCAAATGGATACACTCTTTTTTCCTCTAAGATAAATGGGCAATTCGAAAAAATCCATTGAATTCATTTTTTCTTAATCAGATCCTCTAGCTTCGAGTTAGGGTACAGCAGGAGATGTTCTACAAAATAGGAGATGGCAGATTAGTAACCTTCTGATATGACAATTGGTCAAGCTAGGAATCCCTGATCACCTCTTTACATTGTTTGGGGGCTCACATGCTTCCTCTACACACTAGATTACACTCTTTGATCTAAGATAGAGCATAGCATTTTCCACCTCGGTTAAGACATCTTCAACTTGGCAACCCCCCCCACCTTGAACATGTATGATATATTTTCTAGAAGGAAAAACTTGTTCATAACACCACAAACAAGGATATGAAGTAGTTGTTAAGATATAGAAGCTCCAGAGTTGACTAATTTAAAATAGTATGGAGTAAGTCCCTCACACCACGACTCTCCTTTATTCTTTGGTTAGTTATTAAAGACAAACTCAGCACCATAGATCGCATGCCCTTCATGCAAGTTGATAAATCTTCTCCCATCTGCTTAGTTTATGAGGAAACATGGAACCATCTCTTCTTTGAATGCTCTTTCAACAATGATATCTAGAAATATATCACCATGAAGTGTTAATGGCTCAACTTGGGGGAGTCACTTCTAGACATATTCTTACATCTATCCAACCAGAATGTGTATATAAAAGTCGACCAATGATACATAATGTTACTCTGGGTCTTTGTGTTTACCGATTATGACAAGAGAGAAATCTTAGATGTTTTGGAAACAAAAGTTCTTCTTAAGAAACCTTGAAATCCATGATTCTCGCTGAAGTAAAGGGGCATATCCTACTGCAAAATCTAAACCAAAATGGTAGTCTTAGTATCCTAGTATCGCTGCTATCACCCTACCTCTAACAATAATGCTATCACCCTCTAAGCTTCCAGCTTTGCTTTAAACATTTACCTTGTTTTGTAAGGATATAAAGGGTAACCCCTTATGATGTCCATCTCCTTTGTAGGACCTTTACTTTCTATTTATTAATTCAATTTTCTTTTTCAAAAAAAAACTTCATGGCTTATAGTAATTGGAATATTAGAAACAATTAATAATAGTTTAATGCTTTGAATAGTTTTCTAATGAAAGCTTGAATATTTTGAGTTGTTCCTTAAAACATTTGGTATTCCTCTCCTTCTAAAGAGTATAAGCTTCCCAACTAATTAAAAAATTAAACCAAAAGTGTCACCTTTGCGTGTGAACCTAACTTAGTTAGTTGATGAAATAAAAAGTGACTAAGATGTATGGTAAAATGGAAGCTTGTTTTTTTCAAAAACAATAATAAAATGGAAGCTTGTAAATTCCTTTCAATTTATCTATGGTTGCCAAGCTATGCCTAATAGCTAACCAGAGAACAAAGGAAGCCTTAGGTGATCTATTGGGAAATTAAAATAACTTCCACTATAAGATTTATGGTCTATCAGTTTTGAATAATTGTAAGCAAGACTTTTTAGTAAATTTTCTGATGTTATGAAACATCCATTTAGGTTAATCTTTCTTATTTGGTTTATATAATTTGGACCATTATCCATAATAGATGTTAGTCTCATGATTCAATAACCCCAATTTCATTTAGCTATAACTCTTTTAACTTTAGAATTTAGGGGGTGAGTGGTTTCAAGTTCTCTAATCCTCAGAGATTGTGCAAGGGGACAAAGTCGTACCAAAATTAGGTTCTTTCTCCATGGCCAATTCGAAACTTGATTACTTAGTTTTAAGATTCCTCATCTTGAAGATTTAGTTGAAGGACTAAGAATTAGATGGTTTAATCTTAATGCACAAGAAGCTTTGTCCCTCACTAATATAATTATGAACCCATTTAATCCAAATTGATTGGCAATCAGTGAAAATTTTCCAAATTTTCCTTACTAAGAGCTTTTTATTTGTGATTTTAATAGAAATTATCACCTAAGCTTCCTTCCTTTATAGATGTATAAATCTATGTCCATTTTACTTTTGTTCCTAGTTGATTATTAGCAACTCTAGTTTATAAAAAATTCTCTATCATTTTCTTAATATTCTTTATTAACTATTGAGGTAGGAATAGATGTAAAGACTAGTGGATATGTAGATTATTTAAAATTGATGCAAGGAGCTAGAGCTTTCCAATATATGACAGAGATATTATTCTAATGATTAATTATCCTTTAACTATATCAAATAGAGGCTGACAGTCTATAAAGGATACTCTTTTATTAGAGATAGGGATGCCTAGGTATTTGAAAGGTAAGTTTTAGTGTGAAAGTCCTAAGATAGTTGAAAGATAATTGACCTACCACTAAACAGAAGGAGATCATTAGTAAAAAAATGAATAAATAAATTCAATTTCTTAAACTTGTAATAGAATTTGAAGCATTAATCTTGGTCAATCTTGTAGGATATTAATCTTATAGGCACATCCATGTATATAGAGAAAAGATAGGGATAGATATGATCTCCTTGATGTAGTCCTTTAGGACCTCAAAATATAGAGGTGGGATCACCATTAACCAAGATAAAGATGTGCAAATGCATCTTTGGACCCAGATGATAGGCTGAGCAAGAAAACCAAATGTAATTGAGGAATCTAATATGAACATCCAACAAATTGAGTCAAAATCCTTGTTAAAGTCTATCTTCATAGAGTAACTACTCATCATTTTCTTGATTTTAAATCCAATGAAGAGGTCTTAAACTAAGATTAGGTTATATCAATGCTCTTACCATTTATGAAAGTACTTTGCTCATATTGATGAGGTTTATTAATATTGATTTAAGATTATTAGCTAGAAATTTGGGAATGATTTTATAAATGACATTGCAATAAGAAATGGACACATAATCATTCAAGGAATTAAGGTTTAGTCTTTTAGGAATAAGGCTCATAAATGTCTTGTTTAATTTTTTGACTATAATAACTATTGAGAGATGTATTGGAGATAAGATTTTCTATCAAATGTCAGGTTTTCTATAAGAAAAAAGGCATTTAAGCTATCTAGACCTGGTGCTTTATCAAGTTTAAGGTTGAACAAAGCTTGTTTAACATCCAAAGCACTAAAAGATTTAGTGAGTGATTCCTTTTAAGTGGAGGAAATGAATCAGAAATGAATAACTTGAGTTCATATAAAACATAACTGGTTTGATTAGGGGATGCCAATAAGTTCTTGAGATAATTGAAGATGAACTCCTTAATATTTGAATGAATGTTGATAGTTGAACCATCCTCAATCCTTAGTGATCAAATTTTATTTATATTTCTTCTACAAAGTATGGCATTATGAAAGAACTTGGTGTTCTTATCTCCTTCCTTAAGCTAATTCACTTTAGCCCTTTGTTTTAGCAAAGAGTGGTGATTTTGCAATGCTTGTGAGTAAGCATCGAGAGCTTTACTTTCCCTAACTTTGAGATAAGAGTCTTCAAAGAAGAGGTTGGTTTAAGATTGAAAGATAGTTAGAGATTACCTAGCCTTGGTAATTGCAAATTCAATGCTCTTGACTCTATTAAAATGCGTATTTCTCTAATTTTAAATTTTAAAGTTTTCTCCCAAGTTTAAAAGCTTCACAACCTTTAATTTAGGGGTTTAGGCCCTTTACCACTGTCTTTTTAAAACCCTTAGTATTGACTAAGAAATTATTTAATCTAAAAAGGAATATTATATCAACATATTTATTTTCCAAAGTTACCTCTGTTGAAGAGCAACCAGAGTAAAGAGATGGTTGAAGTGAGACATACTGAGCTTATATTTTGAAAGCCAAAAAGAATTACCAAAGCATGATTTAATTTTCTACTAATCAACCAACTATTCTCCTATTGTGTTATTCTATAAATAATAAGCTCTATTATGTATAAGGTTTGTAAGTTGAGTTGAGCATAAACAATTTAATTAACTTTTTTCTAAGTGTCAATTATGACATAACTGCAAGTGCATGACATAGCTATAACTGGTACTGACAAGTACGTATTGATCATACGAGGACTATGAGTATTAATAATGACTGTTATCCTATTATCTAGTCTACAAATTTGGTTTTGATTTTTAATTTAAAAGAAAATAAAAATAAAGTAAGTAAAATAAATTGGCGGTCATATTGAATCAGAGAATTAAGGAAGCACTTAGTAAACTATTGATATCAAAAAATTAGTATCTAGGTTTTGAATCCTCTTAAAACACTCAACAAATTAATTTTTTATTATACAATTGTTTTATTGATTTATTGGACTATAGAGATTGATATCGTATGCTAATAACTGACCTTGACTTTAATAGCTACTAATCCTAAGGCTTTCAACCGAATTACTCAGGTTAAAGTTTACTTTTTATGAATCTCTATGTTAGGTCAAAATGCGGAAGATTTATATCATTCTATCTCTAGGGTTGTAATCAACTCCTTACAATTACGTAAATCTATTCAAACCAGGATTTCTCAATCTCTATGTTATGAAATCAAATTAGGATTTAATATTTTGGATCTATTAGAACAAAAACAAAACACATAGTTGGATCACAATATATCAATCAAAACAATTTCATTAATAAAAGAATCAAAACATATTAAAATATGGGCATATGGTTCATCTAGCCTAGACACTAAAAGAATTTAGTTACACATGATTGAAGATGAAATCAAACAATAACAAAAAGAAAAATGAACATAAAATAATTGTAAATCTCTATGTTTATCTCCTATTGAATATTCTTGCAAGTAAAGGTTTAATCGTGCATTCTCTTAGATTTTTCGATGGTTTCTCCATGTTTTTTACTTCTCTAGATCAAAATCGTCCCTTGAGTCACCTCTCAAAGTATTTGGACTTCTCTACATGTCTGCTCTTTTTAATTGCCTCCAAATACGTCCTTTATTGTAAATTTTAAGGTTCTGGGTGATGCAGTGCATCCCTTTTGTGATTGGAATCTTTGTTTTATGCAGCATTTTTATCTAAATTCTTCTTCTTTAAGTTCATGAAGGTAATTATATTCTATAAACACACTTGGAACACATTTAGTACCAAACATAGAATAAAAGTATAAAATATTAAGCAAAAATACATCAAACATGGGGTATAACTATGGTTAATTATGCATATATCAAACATCCCTAAATTTAAGCTTTTGCTTGTCCTTAAACAAAACATAATCAAAATTATAAATCTTACAACATCAATCCATCATCAATCTCGATCTATCCATTCATACTATACATTATCATATCCTACTGAATCAAATTAACATACAATTATAATCAAATTATCCTAAAATTAACTTTCTAAGTTAATATTAATAATAATCACATCAATAATTGCATTCAAACTAACGCATAAATCTTTACACCCTTACTAAGATTTCACTCAATGCAATCAAGTGTTTGGGGTGAAAATCATCAAAACTCTCAATCAATGTATAATAAAACTCTTACTATAAGCTTGAAATAATATAACATCTGCACCACTTATGTATAAACTAGAAACAAAAATCAAAAGGTCTTTATAAGGATGTAATGGGGCTTAGGCATTGTATGGTTAGGATATCATAAAGAGTTAAATTGAAGGAAATTTACTACAAAAAATTACAAGACTTGTTTACAAAACACATAGGTCTTTTCATTGCAACTCTATTGGTGCCATAAACTTATTCATAAATTTTTTACTCGTATAATAACTCTTTTTTTCATAATAATTGATTATTTAGTACCAAAATTAAAGAAATAATGGACCTTTCAAGAAATTCAAGTCTTAGTAAGTAAAAAATGTAAATAACTTTCAAGGTTCAAAATAATAAAAAGGCTTCAAAGAAAAATTGGATAAGGGTTAATATATGGGTATAATTAATGAAAAAGGCTAAGGCTCAACTTGGTTATTCCTAAAAGACAATTTTGTGGGTGTGGTAATTATCAAAGAAATAGGCTAAAGCAAGTTTTTGAATCTAAGTGCCTTTACCATGTCAATACTTCTAATTTAACAAATATGGTCTCAACATGCATAACAAAAGCAAGTTCTAGAATCATCCTACTATATATGATAATATACATGAAAGAAAGAAAAAGAGCTTTAAAATTTTAGAAATTTTGCTTTTGGGCTCAAAAGCTCACGAAAAAGATGAGTATTATATGTGCAAATAATATGCAATATGATTCAACTTGAATATTTCAATAATTATTAAAAATATGACTTATAATAGCAATTTTATTCTAACTCTCATCCTTTTACACACTAATTCAAATCAATATTCAACAATGAAATACAATATTGAAGGATAGATTTGAACCAATTCAAAATATCATTTAAAAGAATTTTAAAATCAAGATTATAATAAGCTTAAAGAAATTGTTAAAAATTCTTTAAATCCATCCCCACATTTAAAGTTGTATATTGTCCTCGGTGTACATGATACAAGCATATATAAAAGTGAGTGAGTTTTTTGGTACTTTCCTAATTGTGACAATTTTATAATTTCAGATCCATCTAATTGTAAACTACATCCTTGTAAAATAAAAGAAAAAGGATAAAAAGATAAAATAAAATAAAATAACTAAAACTAACACAACATATAACCATGAAAATAAAATAGCATAAAATAAAGTTTATCATAATTCATGGGTTGCCTCTCATGCAGCGCTTCTTTGACGTTGTTAGCTCGATGTAACCTGTACGTTACCCTCATTTTGGGTCTGTGATTAGTGGCTTGCTTCCACCTGTTTCTCTGCATAGGGGTTTTGTAGCTTATAAATAAGTCACCTACTACAAGATAATAATGACATAATTTATAAAATTAATAAATCCAATCACATGCATTAATGCCCTTTCTAATGACTAACTTTTAATAAAAGAGGGAATAACAAAACTTCCTTATTCATCAGTTGACTTGAACAGTTTGTCTTTGAGGAAGTGGGAGCCCTCCGTACTTAAGGTGGCTACCAATGCCTCATCTGTAATTTCCTTGTTTGATTACTCCACCAGTTCTTCTATGATCACCTTTTTCTATTCTTCTTCTTCTTCTTTTTGGACAAAGGTTTCTGGCTCATCTTGTTCAATTTCCTCCAACCATTCCTCTACTTCCTCTTCTTGGATAGAGACCACCTCTCTTTCTTCGTGTTCTTCTTTTGGAATCTCATTTCTACTCCTAAGGATGATTGTCATTCCATGTTCTTTAAGATCTATGTCAGTAGTACCAGGTAAACTCCCTTACAATTCGTCAAATAATATCTCAGACAGCTGGTGGACCCGATTCACCATATTTTGTGTATAAGTCTTTGTTTCCTTATGTCTCATGTTTGATTCTTGAATAAACTCAACCATTATATCTTTCAGAGCAATAGTTACCTCCTCACTTTCTTGAAATGTGTCTTCATTCATGAAATCGACCGTTATCTCTTCTTTACTCTGAGATGATAGGGAACTTAGATAATATGAAGTATTATGCTCATCATATGCAAGTGAAGAAAGTCTCTCATCAAGTTCACATTTATTGGCTACTCTATTGACAAGACATTCCATTAGTTTATCTATAATTATTTCGTATCACTACTCTTGTTATACATATTAAGTTGGAGCATAGTCATTCCATTTATATGGATAAGATTTGCTCGATTTTGAATTATACATATTTTTATATGATGGGCCTTGAGGTTGGTTGTACATATTTTGTTGCTCCCATACATACGTTGGTGCTTGACATTCATAATTGTAAGAATGACTACTATAAATGTTGTAACAGAACATGGACATCTATTAAGCTTCCTAAAACATGTAGGGAACTAACTCTTTCTGATATAGTGACGTTACATATTACAAAGACATATTTTGGCTCCCCTAATAGTACTATCTGCTCCATCCATGCATTGCGAGTTATGGCTATGATGTTAAATCTCAATTCCTAAAATAAACCACTAACACACTATAAATATAGAGAAGTGCAAAAGACAATTAAATCAACCGACTATTGTATAAAACAAAACAAAACAAAATAAAATACAAAAATAATGATTAGAGTAATAGCATTCAGGTATTCCTAATATCAAAGTCCCTAGAAACGACGTAAAAAACTTAATTAACTTTTTTTGAGTGTCAATTATGAAATAACCGTAAATGCACAATGTAGCTATAACTAGTACTCGTAAGTGCAGGTCGATCCTAAGTACGGGTCGATCTTATGAGGGCTATAAGTAGTAGTAATTACTGTTATCCTATTATCTAGTCTATGAAATTAGTTTTGATTTTTAATTTAAAAAAATAAAACTAAAACAAGTAAAATAAATAGGTGGCAAGATTGAATCAAAGAATTAAGGAAGCATATAATAAACTAACAATATCAGAAAATTAGTATATAGGTTTCAAATCCCCCTAAAACCCTTATTAGATTGATCTTTTATTATGCAATTGTTTGATTGATTTATTCGACAGTGAAGATTCCTATTATATACTAATAACTGACCTCAAATTGTAATATCTACTAATCTTAAGGTTTTCAACCAAATTACTCAGGTTAAAGTTTATAGGATTGCTTTACCAATTTGTGAATCCCTCTATTAGGTTTAACCCTACTCCGGAATATTTATGTTATCCTATCTCTAGGGTTGCAATCAACTCCTTCTAGTTACTATAGATATATTTAAACAAGGATTTCCCAATCTCTATATTATGAAATCATAATATGATCTAATATTTCAGATCTATTAGAACATAAATAAAATATGTAATCAGATCACAATATATCAGTTAAACCAATTGCATTAATAAAAGAATCAAAACATATTAAAGTATCAACATATGGTTCATCTAACCTAGACACTAAAGGAATTTAGTTACATATGATTAAAGATGAAATAAAAAAATAGAAATAAAAATTAAATAAAGGGTTCATAATTCTAAATCTCCTTGTTTATCTCTTATCGAATATTCTTGCAAGTAAAGGTTTGATTTTGTATTCTCTTTGATAATTCTAAATCACCCTTTGAGTCGCCTCTCAAAGTCTCTAGATGTCTCTCTGTGTCTGTTCTTTTCAATTGCCTTTGAATACGTCCTTTTATATTATATTTTAAGGTTCTGGGTGATGCAGGGGTTGATGCATGACTGTGCATAACTTAAAATACCCAGAATTTGCAAATTTGCACGGCCTGAGAGAAGTGCACGTGCTATTGCACGCCCATGCATCCCTTTTGTGCTTTGAATCTTAGTTTTATGCCGTATTTTTATCCAAATTATTCTCCTTTAAGTTCATGAAGGCAATTATACTCTGTAAACTTACTTGGAACAAATTAAGTACCAAATATACAATAAAAGTATAAAATATCAAACAAAAATATATCAAATATGGGGTATAAATATAGTTAAATTATGCATCTATCACAATCAAACATATTTTCATTTCTACTTCTACTATTAAGTGTTACAAAAGTTATCTTAAAGTATTTAACCTTTATACTTATCACTGGCTGGATGAACTGATAAAAAGCCAAATATTGAAGAATATTAACTTTATTAGGATCATATCCTACTATAATTGTGTCGCTCCTAAAAATTCTTAAACCATAATTACCTAAATCATTCCTAAAGTATAATATTAATTACCAAATCCCTCAATAATTCCAAAAGAGAGATGTTTATCAGACACAAAAGTATTTTATATAACACAATTACCTGAGCTGTCACATAAAAAAATACGTTCACATAACTTTACCTAAGTAATTTTCTAGCCCCACATAATCTCTACTCTATCAATCATATACTCCGAGGTTAATAGTAATCACTCGGTTTTAAAAAAAATTTGTGGCAAGGAGTGAGCTGCCTTCTCAATAAGGGTAACTGACCGTACCCTTAAAATCAAATAAGTCAATGTAATATTATATAAAACTTAGTCAATTGATTAAAACATTCATATAATACGAAGATACACAACATTACTAATAATCCAAACAATTAACAAACATTTCAAAATTTTACCAAACAATGATTAACACAAATATTACTTTATTACCGCCATTTATGCTTTATCTTATAATTAACTGAATTGACTAACATTGCTTAACCTAGTAAGCTTACATTCAATGATTTGCCGGCACATCTCAACTTATCATAATCTTTTACTAAGTGGAAATGTAATTAAATGTATAAATATCGGCATAGGATACCTCAATTTCTCAATCTTTCTTGATACCCTGATACTACTTCAGTACTTAGCTATCGACACAGGAAATCCCTAAGACTCAAGATATTCTGGTACCAATCTAGTACCTGGCCATCGACACAGGACATCCTTGGGACTTAGGATGCCTCGGGATCTATACCACAGACAGATACCTAGCTATCACTTGGTCATCTCTAAACAACCTATCAATTTATGACCATTGAATATAGACTATCCTAGGCAAGCCACATAATCTTAATTTTCACCAATTATTCCCAACATATTATCATCCATTTTCTATTTAATTAACACATTTTTCATCAAATTAATAAGCAATAAACCTTATAAAATGTAAAAAAATATAAAAGTGAAACATCTTATACTTCATTAATTATTTGATAAATAAAACAAACATAATTCATGTGTGTAACTATTAATCATTAATTTAATTGATGATTAATTCAAAATATCAATCACTATAAAACAATTTATTAACAACAAAACGGTAAGTTATTATAAGAGTACAATCTAAAGCTATCCTTAACTTAATTTCGGACTCAACTAATTGATAGTTCAAATTACTCCTTAAATGAACCTTCGGACTTAGAAATTACAAAATTCTATTAAATTAATTTAAGAAAATCTCCAACTCAATTATACTTAGTAATCTAACATAATTTCCTTTTCAAGTTTATTCTTAATTATAAAAATAATATCCTTACTAACCTAACCACCAAAATTACTAAAACACCCTTAACTAATTAAAAGTCCTATTTTACCCTTATTTATTTCAATTAGTACCAAAAATATCATTCTTAGAAGTAAATTCTAGATTTACCCTTTATTATTTGTATATCCTATTTTGCCTCTTTATGAAACTTAACATTTTAAAAAATGTTGTCTTCTTCACCTTCTTCTCTTCTCATATCTCATCCTTTTTTTTTCTCATTTTCTAGCCATATTTTTTCCATTTCCTCCCTTTCCATGACTTCAATTATTGTCTCAAACAACCACAATATGTAATCTAACTATAAACTAGTATATGATGACAAAAAATTCACAAATAAAATAGCAACTGAAAATTTACTTATGTTTTAAGAGATTTTGAAGTTGTTAACTTTCACAACTTCCTCTCAATTTTCTGCAAAATAAACATATGGAGGGAATCTATGAGAGAAGTATCAAATGCAGGAGAAAGAGTGATGCTCTAGACACTAGTTAAAATAGTTGACAGAAAGGAAAAGAATAAGAAAGTTTCGGTGGTGCTTAATGTTTATTTCCATCTGTTTACTTATTTTTATACTCCCCCATTTAATGGTTTAATGGGCTGTTGGGTAAGTTTTTATTATTTTATGGGCTTTATAGTAATCCTACCATATTGGTGTCCATGGTAGTTGGCCTTTATGAATACTAGCAGAGTATTACTGCGCGATGCGCAATAATAATGCCCAGTTAATTTAGTTAGTTATAATGCAACGAAAGAATAGTTGTGGAAATAAAAATAATATAAGA
>JAOQML010145914.1:0-14935 GCA_027568935.1 Erythroxylum urbanii | reverse complement strand
AGGAAACAGTAAAGTAAAATAAGCTAAGAAAAAATGTGTATAAATTAGTGTTTCTTTAGGAAGCTTATAAGTATGCCTTCTAAAGATGGTTTAACACCTAAGGAAGAGAAGGAAAATACGATCTTTCTTTCTTAGGCAATGAAATAATAATTTAAGAAGATCAAGGCAACGTATAACGCTGTGAGAGAGTCTAAAAGTCATGAAAAGAGAAAAGTGAGACCAAGAGTTCTAAAGGATAGGGTTTAAATAGAAAAAGGGAGAAAAAAGTTTCAAAAGAAGAGGAGTGAGTGTCACAAGAAATAAAAATAACCAAGTGACCTTATGTACAAAGGGAAGAAATATTAAGAGTGCTTGCAATTCTAATGAATTTAACTTTGATTGTTTGAAATTTGTTTACTACATGAGAATGAAAAATACTATCTAAAGGTTAATAAATAGAGTAGGTGTTTATTTTTTATGCCTGACGATTGATTTTGGGTACATGTGACAAAAAAAGAAAGGTCCCTAATTTAAAAGAGCTTAAAGTGTTTGCCTAAAGGAGATGATCCATTTCAATTCATTAAAAGAATCAATGAGAACACTTATAAGCTAGACCTTCTTTGTAATGATTTAAGGCTAAAACCTTTTGAGGAGAGAGGAAATGATGCAATCATAATAAGTACTTAGATTCTTGATCCCATTAGTAGGTTACAACTAATGAAGATGAGATTTGTGATCACATTAGTAGGTTACGAAGAATGAAGATGAGAAAAATATGTTGAAAATGGGAAATAAAAAATGAAAAAGAGCATAGCATTATGATTTATGAAACTTCACCCTCTCCTTTTTCCTTTAGATTATTCCTACCAACTGTTAGTTTTTAATGTTGTTAGATATATGGTGTATATATCTACTTATTTTATTTTGGCATATTTTTATAAATTGAACTTATCAAATTTTTATTATCTTGGATTCAAAAAGAATTATTTGTATAATATTTTAGATAGTATGGAATCCTATCTTGAATAGATGTGGATCTTATGAAGACTTATAGTGTATTTCGTGAATGTGGGGGTTGAAGGGCACTGTTGGAATTTACCTTGTGAATTAAGTGGTTTTCAATAAACATGTGCAACTTATGTGTGTGACTTACGGCTAATGTCTATATGAGCAGTGTGGGTCTTCATTGTGAGAGTCATATATGTCTCTATCATGGAAAAAGTGAATCATATGCGTGGGTGATTTTTGTTGGCTGGGAAAAGATTAACGTGAGTGACTTGGTGATTGGTTTTGTTCTTTGTTTTTGTTCAAGGGTGTAAGTATCGTGTATGTCTGGATGAGGGGCTGAAGTGAATCTGTGGGGGTTTTTGCATTAAAGGTGTTGAGTGCATGAATTGCAATTTTTGAAAAACACAACTGAAGGTGCACTTGTTCTTTTTGGTTGGATATACACAGTGGTGGTCTAATTGTTTGTTGAATAAAGACTTGTTCTTTTTGACTTGTGTGTGAAAGACATATGGGATTCTCTTGATTCTTGTGTGGACGACGTAACCTATGGTGTGTGATTCTCTATTGGTTGGTTTTTTACGCAATCCAAACTGCATATGTGTGTTGCACTTTTCATGATTATGCGTGGTTAATGGGTTTGTGAGTGCAGCTGTAATTTTCTTTTACGAATTGCGAGAATCAGGTAGTTATCTTTGTGCTGGAATTTTGTGGATCACGTCACCTGGGATGAATGGTTTTGTGCAGCGTTTTCTTTGATGTGTTGTCGTTGATTGGGTATTCTTGCAGCTGTGATTTCTGCAAAAGTTTTCATGACTTGATTATGAGTTCTGCGTGAATCAGCCCATTGTTATTGTGACAACTTCCAGATTTATTTCACTGGATCTGAACTTTTCGGGAAGTTGTTCTTCTCTTTTATCTCAAGTGTATTATTGTTCTATTCTTAGTTGATTGATCACTTGAGTTATTTTTATTAATTGTCTTTTATTAAGAGTGATAGAGAAAAATCCTCTGTTGAGGTTAACACGAGTTGGTCGTATTATTGGGTGTGAAAATCTTTCACAGGAAGTGAGCTTGAGAGATAGTGTCAAGGGTTGAGTGGTGTTGGCTCAGCAAAGTCTTGAGTAATTCTCTTATACTTCAGTGAAAGAATTAATTTGGGTGAGGGCACTGTAGACAAGGTAAGAAGTATCGAATTATATTACCAAATTTATATTACCAAATTTCTAGTGTCATCTGTTATTTTTCTTTTGATTGATTTTTGTTTTTATTTATGTCAGAGACGATCATGTAAAATCGGATAGTTTGTGAAAATACTACCTCCTACGGTTTTTCAAATGTCTCTTTCTCTTTTCTTATTAAAAAATTGAAGAAAGAGGAAAGCATCCAATTCTCGGTTTTGGTTTGGTAGTAAATAATGAGGCATCATTTTCTGATTGAAATTCAAAAAAATTATATAAGATTTTCCTTTTTTAATGCGGTCTTTTGATGCAATTCAAAGTTGTTACTTTCAAATAGAAAAGGAAATGGAAAAGTAAGAATGAAAATGTACATCAGCAACAAAGTAAGGAGATGCAATCAGTATTGGGTAGATCACGAACATAAGAAGACATCATAGTGAGCTAAAGTTCCTAAATATGTTCATCATCTTTCTTGTGCTAATAATCAGATCATACATGTTCAAAAACCAATTCAATTAACACCCCATATCAATTTGTCCTCAACCAATCCACAGTAACAACCGAAATAAACCTTGACAACTCAATCCACAGTAACAAAACCAACGAACATAAAACCGTTTAATAACAAAAATTGAAGCAGAAAAAATAAACCCAATAGCAGAGCATGGAAGATCAACCTCAACAGACGATAAAACTAAGACAATGGGAGCAGTTGGTGGAAGAACAACCTCGTAGATGACAAACGACAAAGATGGAAGAAAACGGAAAAAACAAAGGGGAAGAAGGCGAAGACCAAAACGAAAGGGGAGGGGGCTTCGATTTTGTCGATTAAATTGGAAGGAAATTGACATCGTTTCCTTCCAATTTAAACGATGTCGTTTTCCTTCCAATTCAAATGACAAAACCACTTTCGTTTGAATTTACCTGCGGAATGGTGTTTTCGTCGATAATTTACCTATGGAAACACCATTTCTTATCACCACGCGGTAATTTCTCGACAGAATTTCCTACGGAAATATTTCGTAGGTAATTTCCCTACGACAGTCAGTAAATTTCATGCACAATTTTTACCGAGAACCATTGGTGCCTATTTTTATGACGTCATTCAATATTTTGTCTCTAAATTCCATTGACAAAGTTTAGCTGTAAAATTCTCTCCACTTTTAAAGATGAATTTTTCCGTAGCAAATTTCTTTTTTTCTCGACAAATTTACCTATAGAAAGCAATTTCCATTGCTAATTTACTACGAATTTTTTTGTAGGGAATTTTCCATTGATAATTTGCAATCTTCTCGTAGTGTGCCTTGTATAAGCTTGTAGATCGATTATCTAAAGCGGACAACTTATAGAAATTCGTCGCTATATCACAAACATTTCAAATTTTAAGCTATATATTTTAAAATTTTGTTTTTTATAAATAAAAAAGAAAATTCACTCTTAATTTAAACATTTAAAAGGTGAAAAATCTAACACAAATCGTTAGAATTTAATATAGCATATTTCAACAGTTATGTTAATATAAAATTTATCATTAAGTATAAATTTTATAATTTAATTTGAAACATAAAATATGAAGAAATGCAAGTTGTGAACATACTGGGATCAATGTTACAAATACCATGTCGATATTGGTATTTGATCTAGTTTTTGATAAAGCAAACACAAGCAAAAGATGGGTGAATTGTGTGTGACTTGAAAATTTTTGCAAGTTACTTTCAATTTGTATAAAGACAGGGCCTATTAAAAATTAAAACAATGGGAGCCTGTCAGATGATAGAAGCATGTTAAATGATAGGAGCCCGATAGGAGCCTGCTAAATGATAAATCCTATTAAAATAATTTAAAACAGAAGGCACCTATTAACAAGAAAGGAACCTCTTCCAAGTTGAAAACAAAAGGAGCCTATTATAAAAGTGAAGGAGCCTCTTGCTAAAATGAACACACACACAATATAATGCGGAAATATAAAAGTAAAGAGGAGAGAAAGAATGATGCAGTCAATTTATACTGGTTCGGCTTATAACCTAAGCTCATGTCTAGTCCCCAATTATCCAACATGAGTGTTTCACTAAAATTCAAAGTCATAATTTGATGAGACTCTTCAAGCTCACAAGTACATATTTTTTAAGGTGCTTCAACCTTCCACAATAGTAGTATTTTGCTAGCCTCTATAAGTTCTAAAAAAAATTGTATGAAGGATTTTACAATTTCTCTTAATAGAGTGATATCACTTTCTAAAGAATAAAGAGTTTGATATAGCTTTTAAGAATATTGATGCTCTAAGATATTTCGCAAGTCTCATATATGTGTCTATTTTGCAAATGCAGTGGTTCTTCCTTAAGTAGCAGTTTCTTCAACTAGTCGTTGCTTAATCTTCAATATCTAGCCGATGCTTAATCTTCGATATTATCTCTACTGAAATCTTTGATATTCAGAAGTTAAGAAGGACAGTCTGTCAAGGCTTTTGGAGTTGATTATTCGAATTAGTAAGATCCTTCTGGATGTCATGGAATCATTTCTAAAAAGGTAAGTTTATAAAGAAAGTTCCTGCAAGAAAGAAAGCAATTATTCCATAATTTTATTTCCTTTCAAGAATTATATCGTTGCCTATACAAGGAAATAAATCTAATTTTTAATTTTTAAATACCATAAATTATCATCAAAATCGTTAATCATAAACCTTGAGCTAACAATCTCTCCCTTTTTTATGATGACAAATAATAATAGATATATTTTTCAAAATTCAAATAATGATAAAGAGTTTCGAAAGGTACCTGTAAACTTTACTCGCAGTTATCATTAAAAGGAGCATATCGTTTGTTTATCACAGATTTAAACTCCACAAGTTCAGTAACATTTCAGCATAATATATCATCAATAATAAATATATCATCAAGCCAATATTGAAATAATATCACATAATAAATATATCATCAAGTGCAAAGTATACTATTTCTCCCCCTTTGTAATTATCAAAAAAAGAGAGGGAGGAAATTAAACATTCACAAGATTATCACAAGTACGAATAAACCAGACAGAAAAGAGAAAAGAAAATAATAGAGTCATTAATCAGGCATTTTTCTAATCAAAATCTGCAAGTCAAGAATTTGATTTTGCATGTTATTTATTTGACTGCGCATTTGATCTTGATTAGAAAGAATTTCCTTTAGATGTTGAAGGATCACATCATTGGAGCTCTAAAGAGGAACAAAAGTTGACTTTGTGGGGTAGGACCTAAAAGATCTGCTACTCTTTCTGTCTTCTTTTCTATCCATACATTGTCCTTTAGCTTGCAACCGAATTGGTAGGGAATTGAAGAATGGAACTTTACAAGCTCATACTAATTCAGATTGTCAAAAGGCACTGCAAAATAAGCAAACTTTTGGTCAACAGCATCCCATATGGTAGGCCACCAATGGTATTCTTGTGGCTTCTTCACCATAAACTTCATAATCATTGCTGGGAGCTTCATCTTATTACCCTTCAAAAGATTGTATACCACATACGTATCAAAAAGACTACATCTTTCTACTGAGCTACTCCTTGGAAAAATTAAAGCAGTCGAAATGGATGCAAGGCATCTTGGCAGTAAGTCCAAGTGTCTACACCTGGGTCTTCCTTCATGGGCATTCTTAGTGTGCAAACATATAAAGTCCACAATCTCTCCCAGATCAATGTCAGTAATTTCCCACTTATGACAGGGAACGTCAATCCTACCAACTGGAATTACACCCAAAATGTTCCCCAAGATTTCGTCTATAATCAGGATTTCACATTCACGTATCCACGAGATGATGGCCAGTTTCCCATCAAATTTCTCTTTTCTCATGTGTGTGTAAAAACATTGTACCAATTTATAACACACTGTTTCATCCAATTTTAAAAAGTTTTCCCAACCAACTGTAAGAAAGAAGGGTGTGATGAGAATACCGATATCATCAAATAGGTTAGGAGGCAAGATGCATCCTGCTACCACCTTTCTCTTTTTGTAGCACATCTTGTACCTTGCTTCAGCTTCCATCGATTGGAACAACTTTACCAGAGCTGAAGATTTCCTCTTCTGGAGTACAGTGAGTTTCTTTGATTTAGTTCTCTTGGCTTTAGGGATTTCTTAAAAAAAGATTTCTTTAAACACTGGTTCATCCCTAACAATTTGGCCTTTGGTCTTTTCTTCGACCAAAAACATTTTGCCTTTTCTTATTTCTTCTCCTCTTCTTTTCCTTGATTCTTCTTATTCCTTCTTTTCTTCCTTAACACTTTCTTCTTGTAAAGCTTGTTTTGTGATACGTTCTATAATTTGTGGTCTCCTTATTAACGAAGCCAGTTCTTCATCTGATCTATCATCGTTTACAACCCAATGCACTTCAGGCACTTTCTTATCCTTGGGATCAGTTTTAGGAGTAGTGGAAGTAGTGGAAGGAGTAGGAGTGGTTAGAGTAAGAATGGGTATATGAAATCTTACTTTTTTTGTTTGCTTCCCCTCACTCGAGGATTCTTCTACTTCTTTTTCTTCCTCCTCTTATTTGTTTTCTTCTTCTTCTTCTCCATTAAAGTCAAGTACAAATTATTGTACTGTTGAAGGTTCATTATTTTCAGAGGATGAATTTGAGTCTAATTTTAGGGATAACATAGACAAAATTTGTCTTTTTCTCTCCTTTGGAGTTTCCTGAAAGGGGTTTTCTGAAGTTTGGGGCTTAGAGGAAACAGAGATATGTTCAGTAGGAGTATTCAAAGAACCTACTATTGGAGACAAAGTAGAGTACTCAGAAACGAGAGTTTGTTTATGGCTGGAAGTTGAAGCCACAATCTTCTTTTGTCCCTTTGATTTCGTTCTTTCTATTGAGGTTGGAGAAAAAACGGGGAGAAGGCAGAAAGTTTAGGCACAGAAAGGAAAAATAGAGAGAATGTAGAAAGTTAGGGTGCAAAAGGAACAGTGCTTCTAAGAAAGATAACGATTATGATTATAACAATAGGTAGTCGTACATGACAAAAGAGGAGGTGTGATCGTCTGCATCTCTTTTGTTAGTCCTGTACAGCCACTTGTCAAAACTACGCGTGCATTTTTAAAAACTGAAACGATGCCATGAATGATTTCCTTTTTGTGACACGTGTATTTTACTCTATTAAATCGAGAGGAGCCTTCCAAAAAAATAGGGGCCTTTTAAACTAGAAGGAGACTACTGAAAGGAAGTAGCATAGAAAATTCATACATAAATAATATCAAGTCTGCTCATACTAAGCTCTTTTCTTAACACATAAAATCTATCTTCAAATAGTGGCTTAGTGAAGATATCAATATTTGATTGTCAGTATTAACATGCAAATGATCAATGGTACCTTCTAAAATATGATCTCTAAGAAAATGATGATTGATTTCTATATGCTTAGTCCTAGAATGATGTATAGGATTTTTTGAAAGATTTATTGCACTAGTATTATCACATAATATAGGAATATAATTAAAGTTTAGAGAAAAATCTTGGAGTTGATGCTTCATTCTTATTTTAGCACAATAGCTGGCAGCTGCTATATATTTTGCTTCAGTTATTGAAAATGATGAGTAATTTTATTTCTTGCAAGACCAAGAAACTAGACATCCTCTAAGAAATTGACAATGATCAATTTTGCTTTTTCGATCGACTTTATCACCTGCATACTCTACATCACAGTAGATAACTATGTTAAAAGAGTCAGTTTTTGTATACCATAATCCAAAATCCATAGTTCCGTGAAGATATTGAAAGATCCTCTTGACTACTTGAAGGTGACTTTCTTTTGGATTTGATTGAAAGCGTGCACAAAGATACACACTAAACATAATATCTAGTCTACAGTTTGTAAGATATAGTAGTGACTCAACCATTCCTCTATACTTTGTTTCATCCTTGGCCTTACCTTTTTCATCCTTATCAAGTTTTATTCCAGTATACATAGGAGTATCCATCGATTTGGCGTTCTCAAAATAGTACTTCTTGATGAGTTCCTTTGTGTATTTGTTTTGGCTAATGAAGATCCCTTTTTCTGTTTGCCTAATTTGTAATACGAGAAAGAAGGATAGTTCTCCCATCATGCTCATTTCAAACTCCCCCTGCATTAATGCTGAGAATTCTTCACAGAAGGACTGATTAGTAACACCAAATATTGTGTCATCAATATATATTTATACTATGAGTAATCATTCTCTTTTTTTCTTAATAAATAAGGTTTTATCCATCTTTCCTCTTTCAAAGCTATTCTCAAGCAAAAAATTACTTAACCTTTTATACTATACTCGAGGAGCCTGTTTTAGACCATACAGGGCTTTAGTCAGCTTCATCACGTGATTAGGATGATTTTCATCTTTAAAACCTAGACGGTTCTTAACAAATACTTTTTCATTAATATATCCATTTAAGAAAGCATTTTTGACGTCCATTTGAAACAATTTGAAGTTTCTATAATATACGAAGGCAAGCAAATTTCTAATAGATTGCAGTCTTACAATAGGCACATAAGTTTTATCAAAATCAATACCTTTTTGTTGATTATAACCTTGAGCTACAAGTCTCACTTTGTTTCTTACCACCTTACCATTTTCGTCAAGTTTGTTTCAAAATGCCCAACGAGTTCTAATGATTGGCTTGTTTTAAGGACGAGGAACTAGATTCCAAACTTTGTTTTTGTCAAACTGATTCAGTTCTTCTTTCATTGATGAAATCCAATTTTCATCAGTAAGAGCTTTTTCAACAGTCTTTGGTTCTAATTGTGAGATGAGGGCAACAAAGTTGTTCTTAAAAGATGATCTGGTTCTTAGACTTTTAGAAGGATCTCCCAAAATGTATTGATGTGTATCTTGACCTCTCCATTCTCTTGGTGTTTTTCATTGCATAGGCTCCTGCTGAGAGAAAGGAGCTTGCTCTGTCTTATCATTAGAAGGACCTTCTTGATCTTGTAATTCCAAAGGTGCTATAGGTGTAGCTTGAGGCTGCGATGTATTTTTAGGAGATAGGGGATGCTTTTCATCGTCTAAAGCAGTTGCTGTTGTCAAGGGTATTGCCTCATCAGATACTACGTTTATTGATTCTTCAATCTTCTTTGTTCTTTTGTTGTAGACTCTTAAATCCTTTACTAGCAGTACTGTAGCCTAGAAAGATAGCTTCATCTTCGCATTGAACTTTCCAAGGTTGTCTTCCCATTATTTAGAACAAAACACTTGCAACCAAATGCTCGAAAGTAAGGGACATTTGATTTTCTTCCTTTCCACAACTTATAGGAGGTCTTTTTCAGAATAGGTCTTATAAGAAACATGTTAAGAATGTAACAGGCAGTTGACAAGACTTCTGCCCAATAACCATAAGGTAGACCACTTTCGTATAGCATTGTTCTGGCCACATCAATGAGAGTCCTGCTCTTTCTTTCAACAACTCTATTCTGCTGAAGATTATTTGGGAATGAAAAATTATGAGTTATACCATTTTCGTCACAGAACTCTTTAATTTTTTCTGATGTGATGCAATATCCTTTTTTAGTTTGAATTTTTCTACAAAACTTTTAAACAAGCTTCACAAACCTGAGTATTCTCAAACTTCAGATCAAGTAGTCCTCTCACTATCTCATTTTTGGACAATTTTGATAAGATCATGCTAACATGTCCAAATCTTCTGTTCCAGATAAAAGAGTCTTTTTCTATAGAAACAAAACACTTGACATTTTGTGAAGACATATCTTCCAATTGAGCACAGTATATGTTCTGATTTCTAGAACCAATAAATATAATGTTGACGGTAAGATTATTAATAATTTCACAATGTGATGCATAGAAAGTAACTCTATAACCTTTATCACATAATTGACTTACACTCAACAAGTTATGTTTCAATCCATCATTACAGAGAACATTATCAATAGAGGCAGAGTTAGAGTTACCAATTTTATCAATTTCGGTGACTTTTGCCTTGTTTTTGTTGGCAAAGACAACATTACCTCCGTCTTTTCTTTCAATGTAGTTGAAATGTGATATTTTACCTATCATGTGTCTCAAATAACCACTATTAACTTTCCATTGATTTTCTCTTATCTCTATTTTGAAGCATATCTACAGAAAGTATTATCTCATTTTAAGTACCCAAATTTTTCTGGGTCCTTTTAGGCTAGTAACTTGATCTTTCGGTCTCCAAACATACACTTGAGATCATTTCTCCATTTTACGAAGTTTTCAAGAATGACTAAAGTGATCATGTCTACTACAGTAGAAGCATAAAACAGATGAATAAGAATTGTTAGAATTTCTACCATGTATTAGGTTCTTTTTGTTTTGACTATAGCTACTGCTGGATTTAACAAAGAAGTTCTTGTATGACCTAACATTATTATTTTCATTATAACCTATTCCAACTTTATTAAGAATGCATTTACCACTACCAAATAGAGCATCAAGGTTGTTCCTTCCATCAATGAACTTTGCAAGATTTTTTCTAAAGATAAGATCTTTCCTGCACATTTCTCTTTCTCAAGTTCTAGGGTGACAACCTTTTCTTCTAGTTGTCTCACTTTACCATAATCATTCTTAAGCAAAGTATTTTCTAACTTGGCTAATATTTTTTCCAGAACTTTCTTTTCAAAAACCTTTTGCTTGTAATCATCCTCAAGAGACATATTCTTAGTTGTCAGATTTTCATTAATGAATTCTAATGATTTATTCTTACCCCTTCAAGGATGCTTCATTGTTTTTGGATGTCTCAACTTCTTTAAAATATTTCACTGTCAACTTTGTGTACTGATCATACAATTCATGATATGCATTTTTCAATTCATCATCTTCAATATCAGAGTCAGAATAATATACCTCATCATCTCCTGATTTAGCTATGAAGCAAACGTTGCTGACTTCTTCTAGCTTTTCTTCTTTAAAGTTTTCAGAATCCTTATCTGACCAGGCTGTAGTCATCGCTTTCTTTCTGGGCTTTCTGTTCTCTGACTTGTCCTTTTGAAGAAGAGGACATTCAAGCCTTGTGTGTCCAGGCTTCTTATAATGATATCATATGATTTGATTATTTTGTGTATTATTATTGTTGCTACTATCTTTTGATAGGAACCTGTTGTTCCCAGCTTTTTTGTTTCCTTCCCTTTTCTTCATCAGCTTCTTTTTATATAAGTGGGCATATTTTTCTAACCATGAAGTTGAACTCGTTATCTCCATCTATTTGCAACTCAGTGTCACTTTCATCACCGTTTAATTTATTAATTGCTTTTAATGTCATTCCTTTTCTATAAGAAGATCCTTCATCTCGCCTAAGCTCGATTTCATGGATCATCATATTTCCTTATAGCCAGTCAAGTGAAATAGTGTCTAGATATTTTACAGTTTCTAGAGTTGTCACCTTAGGTCTTCATTCCTTTGGTAGTGATCTTAGAATCTTGGTTACGAGCTCATCATTCGGATATATCTTTCCCAAGTTCTTTAAGGCAGTGATGATGTTGTTGAACCATCCGAAGAATTCATCTATGGTTTCTCCTTATTTCATGCCAATAGTTTCATATTGATGCGCTAAAAGGCTTATTCTATGTTTCTTTACATCATATGTTCCTTTAAAGGTGACTTGAAGCTTATCCCACATTTTCTTTGATATAGAGCAGTAGAATATCTTTTCATTTTCTTTTGGAGACAATGCACATATCTGATGATGTCTTGCTTTGGCATTCAGCTCTGTATTTCTTTTATCACCATCAGTCTACACCTCTACGTTGTCAGTAGTAGGAGGTGTGGCTTCAGCTTTGATATCTTGCTAGATTTTGATATCTACAGATTGTAGATAAATGGTCATTCTCTCTTTTCAGTAGGAATAGTTGTTTCTATCGAAATAAGGAGGCTTTGAGACAGATTGTCCTTGAAGGCTTCTCAAGTTGTTTCTCATGATCTATCATATGCTGTAAAATACAATAAATGTAAAACCTTGCTCTGATACTAAATCATAAAGCAAACACACACAAGAGGGGGTGAATTGTGTGTGACTTGAAAATTTTTGCAAGATACTTTAATTCGTATAAAAACAGAGGCCTGTTAAAAATTAAAACAATAGAAGCCTGTCAGACGATAAAAACTTGTTAAACGACAGGAGTCTGTTAGACGATAGGAGCCTACTAAATGATAAATCCTGTTTAAACAATTTAAAACAGAAGGCACCTGTTAAAATTAAAGGAACGTCTTGCAAGTTAAAAATAAAAGGAGCCTCTTGCTAAAATGAACACATACATAATATAATGCGGAAATTTAAAATTTAAGAGGAGAGAAACAATGAAACAGCCGATTTATACTGGTTTGACTTATAATCCAAGCCTACGTCTAGTTTCCAGGTATCCAACTTGAATGTTTCACTAAAATCCCAAGAAGTAATTTGACGAGTCTCTTCAAGCTCACAATTATATATTTTTCAAAGTTTTTCAACCTTCCACGGTCGTAGTATTTTGTTAACCTCTACAAGCTCTAAAAAAATTGTATGAAGGATTTTACAATCTCTCTTAATAGAGTGATATCACTTTCTAAAGCACAAAGAGTTTGATTTAACTTTCAAGAATATTGATGCTCTAAGATATTTCACAAGTCTCGTATATGTGTCTATTTCGCAAATGCAGTGATTCTTCCTTAAATAGCATTTTCTTCAACTAGCTATTGCTTAATCTTCAATATTATTTCTGCTGAAATCTTTGATATTTAGAAGTTAAGAAGGACGTTCCTTCAAGGCTTTCGGAGCTGATTATTTGAATTAATAAAATCCTTTTGAATGTCATAGAACTATTTCAAAAAAGGTAAGTTTATAAAGAAGGTTCCTGTAATAAAGAAAGCAATTATTTAATAACTTTATTTTCTTTCAAGAATTATATAGTTGCTTATATAAGGAAAAAATCCAATTTTGAAATATTATATAGTTATCTTTAAAATCATTAATTATAAATATTGAGCTAATAGTTTTAATATGGTATTGTACTGATACTGATCAATATGTACTATTTTTAATAATTTTTTAAATTTATAAATTAACTTATTTTTTTAAATTATAAAATAGTTCAAATTTATTGCCTTCGAACGAGAGGGTCACCGTCCTGGTAAACACTAACTCTTTAAATTCTGTCTTTGTAACCTCTCTCTCTCTCTATCTATACATCTCTAACAGGTCACAGTCCTGGTAAACACTAATTCTTTGTCAGTTAGGGCACAATAGAGCGGTCGCTGTCTCTTTATTCCTCCTCTCTCTTTCTTATTAAGTGAATTGAATGCGACTTTGCCTGCTAGAAACTCTCTGAGCCATCCACCCTTGCTTTCTTTCACGGCTTGCTTTCTCCTGCAACGTGCATATGTGTTCTCATACGTGGACCCGATTTTATACCTCAGTCGTCTGTGTCTACGTTCATTGCTTACTCCAAAGTAGATTTATATGCTATTGTATGTTTTTATTAATTAATGTGTCATTTACGGAGGAAACGTGTGTGGCGACAGAAATGACATATCATATTGGCAACAAAAAACCATCCGGCTGACTATTGCTTTTTTTTTTTCTTTTTCAGAAGAGCAAAATGAATATGGTGTACGTACGATCTCTGTCCACAATCTTGCTAATATAGCAATATTTTTTCAACCACAAGTCTTGCTAACCCTATCTCCCCGATGCTTGTGTACACCTCCCCACTACAAAACTACATAGATATTAAACACATATTACTCTTAAGTGATACTATCATATGACTTTCAATAACCACAGTTTTTATTTAAATAGAATAATATTGTTAGATTTGGTGATGATGGAAAACATTTCGTAAAAGACAATCTTTTAATGCAGATCAAGATGTACGATATAATTATCATAACGTTAGATACTTGATAAGTCCTTAAGCTTTGGAAAAAAAATTCTAGACGTACTCTTAATAATCAAAGGTATAAAATTTTTGGTGAAAGCGAGTAACTTAAGGTGGTAAAGAATGTGTTGATTGTGATGGAAAAAAAATTATAATATGACATCTATGGCTTAATGAAAAAGACAATAATAAAATCTCTTAAGATATATTTTATATATCTTATTTAGTTTTGGTATTTTAAATTGGACATATAAAATATTATTTATTAGACGGATGAAGATTGTGTTTAAAATCTAATATGGAGCCAACATGAAGATTGTTTTTTAATAGAAGTCCAAATCGTCAATGGGCTATTGAGTTTTGGTTATTGGACTATTGTATATTTGCGTAAACAAGATGGACATCTTTTGGTTGAGTTCACGTTATACAAATATTGCCTACTTATTTGATTTAAAAAATAGGAGTCTACTACTACACGTAATTGAAGAAAACCTAGAGGTAATTGTGTGGCATAAAAAAATCTGCAGTGGGTGTATTGTTTGTGTGGCGTTGGTCATGCGTGGAGTGAATGAAAAATTTGACTGGCTGCGCATATGTTCTTTTTGGATGATTGTAGCGTGAGTGGTGCGGCAACAAAAGTTTGTGGGAGAGTCATTGTACGTGTGGGCTGCGTATTTTTGTTTTTGATGATAGCTGGGTGCGCAGATTGTGAAGCTTATTTTTTGTGAAGTGTAGTTTGTGTTGATTCATCTGACAAGTGTGTGTGTGTGTGAGCTGTAAAACACGTTGATAGCAGATTCAGTTTGAAGGTGCTTGAGCTTCTGGCGGAATACGTGTTTCATGGGTCTTTGAAGAAAAATACTAATTACTGCTCAAAGCAACACCGTGATTCATCTTTGTGAAGAAAGAAAGTTTTCAGCTGGGTTATTCTGAGGAGAAGA
>JAOQML010145894.1:0-14936 GCA_027568935.1 Erythroxylum urbanii | reverse complement strand
ACAAAAGAAACATAAAATAAAAATTGCTCATTAATAGTTTTCATAATTTTATATAAATTGTTTACGAAGATATAATATAGACAAGCTCTAGCTTTTGCCGCTACACGGTGATACAAACTTATATAAACTTTCAAGTCTTTCGATCAAAATACTATATATTCACCAAAAAATATTAGTTGCAATACTGATATCAAATTCTTATTCATCCTAGGTACATAAAACACATTCTCTAATTGCAATTGTTTTGAATAATATAGAGAAGCCCAGAATTTCGGTTCTTCTTAAGTTTGGCACTTCAGGCAGAGCCAGTTGTCGGCGCGACGAATATTGATAAAATAACATCATTTTGGATATTTTTAAAAAATAATAAATAGAACCAGATTGCCTTGGTTCTGTCTGGCTCGGGCTCAAGCTAGGGCCTCTACTAGCTTGGTCGGACCCGGTTGAGGTCTGGCAACCCTAGGTTCGATTAGATCTTTGGTCAAACCCAAATCTTAGATATCATGGCCTGCTGAAGTCCGACTCAACAGATTACCACCCTTATTTCTTCTTCGCTTTCAACTTGAGGGTGTGAGGATGTCGCGATATTTGAATTTGCTTTCTTGTATCGACAATCTCGAACATAGCAAAGTGTTAGTGTCTTCACGTTCATTTCATTATGGTCATAGCAAAGTGCAACTTGTTACCAACTCCTTCCTTTTCCTATGATCCTTCTTGTTTGGATTTGCTTTCACTTTTTGATCTTGCAAGCTTTTGGAACCTTATCCTTTTTATAACTAAAAGGTCTTTATCCTTCGTTTGAGATTTTAGACATTTAGTTTTTTAAAGCCTCTTAATTAGCCTATATATTGTCTAATTTATTCAAATTAACTTTTTCTTGTCCACAAGTGCGTTAAACTTAGGACGTAATCTATAGATAATAATTCTTCTCGTTCTTGTCATGGTGATTTTATTTTTAGAATCAACTTTGAAAATTCTTTATACAAAGTTTTAACTTTAGTAAAGTATTCACTTACTATTACATCGCACCGCGAGATTGATAGTAACTCGTTCTCGAGTTTTTAGAGTTTGAAATCATCTATACTCGTAAATATTCTAGTAAGGGTGTCTCGTGCCTCCTTAAGGGTCTTTGCATCCTTGATAAGTTGCAACAAGTCAGCCTCTCCTGAGATTGATAAAGTATACATGACCTTACCAACCCTAACTTTCCACTTTTTAAGACAATATTGCTCCATTAGAGATGATATTTCATTACTTTCAACAATCTCTCACAAATCTTGACGAAGCATGTAGAGCTGCATATGAGTACTCTTAAGCACTCTAGTTATTATTTAAATAAAATTATTAAAAGTGCCTACCGAGATAGACATACCAAAAATAGTGACTTGTTTATCTCCTTTAATGATCAATTAAGTTTGATCCCAGACTAACAAATTTCAGAGTCTTAAACCATGCCCTATTAGTACCTTGTTGCACCATGATCCCTAATCATGAACTCCCGACGTACTTGATATTTGGTCCATATTCGCTTGCTCTAATACTACTTGCTAAATATACGAAGGACTAAATTAGACGACAATAAACTTTAGCACATAAATAATGCACAAATTTGACAAAAATTTCGCCCCTACTCATGTTACTCACGCAACAATATTGCACTCTCACTCCTTCTTTTTAAATCAATTGGTCCGTTCAAAAAATTTAGTTCAACAGGATGTGGTCTGTAAGGTTGGAAATGGAGCTCGTACATCCTTTTGGTTTGACAACTGGTTAGGTAGGGGCTCTATTGCCCTCCTCCAACAATCTAACCCACACCTTCTGTCCTTTCCCACCTCCACTACAATGAGTGATTTCATTAGAGGGAATACTTGGATTTTTCCAGCATATCTTCAATATTTGCAGCCCCAGTAGTCCCCCTCAAGCGGTCCTGATATGGTCCTTTGGAAAAATCAGCCTATCACCCAGTTGAGATGTAAACGAATGGTGGATCTTCTTCGGATAAGGTTACCTCAAGTAGCATGGAGTAGTGTAGTTTGGCATAACTACCTTCCTCCTAAGGTCTCCTTCCTCCTCTAGCTAACCATAAAAAATAAACTAAATACTGCAGATCGTCTTTTCTACATGGATATCGACCGATCTTGTCCACTTTGTTCTATGCATGAGGAATCACCAGAACACCTCTTTTTCTTATGCCCCACTGCAAAATTAATATGGAATCAGGTCAAGACCTTTTGCTGTTGGAGCTCTTCGAATGATTCACTTACTACTGTCATAAATTGGTTGGTAAACTCTCCAGCAATCCGAGCACAAGAAAGAGGACTTTTCATGATTGCTATGGGAATAACTGTACAGGCCATTTGGCGTGAAAGAAATGCCAGACGTTTTTAGGAATTGGTCAAACCAGTGACACAACTAGTTGCAGAGACCAAAAGGAAAATTAGTAAAATCGTTTTAATGAGACTCAATTCAATGACGGACTAGCCACTTTCTGCCTAGAATTTTTCACTTTTTGTATATTTGCTCATCTGATGTTGTAAATCTTCTCTTTTCTGCTCTGTTGTGTGACAAGGGTATCCCCCTATCCTCTAAACCACTGTAACATGCATATTCTTTATTTATAAAATTTTCTTTTAAAAAAAACAATATTGCACACTTGCACTCTTTATTCTACACTTTTTTATTTGTAAAAAATTAAATGACTAGTGCCATGAATTTATAGGCTTGGTAAGTCCATGTTACAAAGTTACTTAAGCTTTTAAAGTCATATGACAATGGGTCGAGCCAACGGGCTCAGTTGGGCCTCGAGCATGAGTCTAATTGGACCTAAAGTAACTAGGCCCAACTCCAAGCCTCACTCAATCCGGCTTTAGATTTTTTATAAATTAAACTTACAAAATGACGTCGTTTTATTTACTTATATGGTTAGGCCTTAGGAGGAAACTATAAATGCAATCAAGAAGAAAAAGGAAGCCAAAGTTTTCCTTCATCTGGGGAATATGGACGTGGCAATTCATGAAGGAAGTACACAATGCTAAGTTCAATATTATAATTGTCAAAGATATTGGCATTATGCGATAAAATTTTGGAACAAAATCCATGATATGATTGAGATGGTAAACTTCACAAGAAGCTATCAAGAAGAAGAGGAGCTCACCTTATTAATGACACAATGTAAGGAAGAAAAAGGATAAGATTGCACGTGGTACCTTGATACTGGAGTAAGCAACCATATAAGTGGAAGTCGAGATATGCTCTTTGAGCTTGATAAAAGAATAAAAGGCACTGTGACATTTGTAAATGGCTCTAAAGTTCTCGTAAAAGGAAGTGGCAACATTCTTCTCTAACTAAATAATGGTATAATAAACTTATTTCTAAAGTCTATTACAAGTCCGATATAAACAATAATATCTTAAGTTTGGGACAACTTTTAGAGAAAAACTGTGAAATTGAATTTAAAATGGCCATTGCTAGATAGTGTATGAGAGCAAAAATGTGATAACCAGAGTGCCAATAACAAGAAATAGTTTTTTCTCCTTAAATATTCAAAATGATGTTACTAAATACCTACAAGCATATATAAAGGACGGTTATTGGCTTTGATACTAGAGGTTTTGTAATATAAACTTTAACAACTTAAATTTTCTCTCAAGAAAAGAGATTGTAAAATCTTTGCCTTTCATTGATCATATCCTAATCAACTATATTAAGTTTGTCTAGAAATTTTTTTTCAAAGAAGCCATTAGAGCTCGTCCACACAAATATTTATGGTCCGATAAATCCAAGTTCTCGTAGTAAAAATAGGTACTTTTATTCTTAATTAATAATTTTAGTTGTAAAACTTGGGTATATTTTCTTTCAAAAAAATATAGGCATTCACTATGTTTAATAAGTTCAAAGCTGTCATAGAAAAGGAGAGTGGCCATAAAATTAAAGCCATGGGATCTAACAGGGGAGGAGAGTTCACAACTAAAGAATTCAACTAATAACTATAAAGATAATGGGCTATGTCGTCCTTTAATCGTACCAAGGTCTTCGCACCAAAATGACACAGTTGAAAAAAAAAGCAATTTTTGATGTGACGTGAAGCATGTTGACAAGAAATAAAATGTAAAAGGAGTTCTAGGCTCAAGTTGTGAGCTATGCAATATATATATCTAACATCTAATATAGTGTCTCCAAAAGTCTTTCCAAAATTACTCCAATAGAAGCATTGAATAGAAGAAAACCAAATGTAAAGCACCTAAGAGTCTTTTAGAAGTATAGTTTATGCCTACACTAGGGATGAAGGGCATACTAAACATGATGATAAAATCAAAAGTTAGTCTTCATCACTATGACATGGTATTTAAAGGTTAAAAGGTTTATAATCTGCTTAATGGTGATAATTGTGAGTAGAAATGTTGAGTTTAATGAGAAAGTGTGGATTCTTAAAAGAATAAAGACTATAATTTCTTTACCATATTTAAATAAGAAGTAAAAGATAATTAACCACCTGAAGAAATCACTAGTCCACTGCCAACTCCTACTTCGTCACGAGTTCAATATCCTTCATCAAGCTTGAGTTCTAATGAAGAAGCCCAATGCTAGCAAAGTATGGAAGAAATTCATAAGGTCACTAAAAATCTAAATGACCAATCAACCTCCTTTATCTACTCGCTAATTATAACCCTTTCAAGAAGCAGCAAAAGACAAAAGATAGTTATGAACCATGAACGAAGAGATCAAGGCAATAAAGAAAAATGACATATAAGAGATGGCAACAGTTCCAAAGGGCCACAAGGCGATTAGTGTAAAATGGGTCTACAAATTGAAGAGAAATGTCAAAGGACAAGTTAAGAGATATAAGGCAAGATTGGTGGCTAAAGACTATAGTCAAAGGGTTAGTGTCAATTATGACGTGATGTTTGCTCTTATAGTCTCGCTTAGAAACTACAAGACTTATCGTCTTTCTAGCAACATCAATAAGTAGAAAATCTACTAAATGAACGTAAAATATGCATTTTTAAATGACTATCTTAAAGAGAGAGTCTATTTTAAGCAATCAATAGATACAAAGAAAAGAGGTAAAGTGACAAAGTTTTGAAGTTAATGGCTTAAAACAAGCTCCAAGAACTTGGTATAGTGCTATATACATAGCAACTTTCAAAAATATAATTTCTCAAAATGCTCCTATAAGTATGATCTCTGCTTCAAGTATCAGAAGGGAGATATATTGCTTATATGTTTGTATGTTGATGATTTAATGTTCACTGACAATAATCTAAGGATGTTTAAAGAATTCAAAAAGACAATGACTAAAGAATTTGAAACGATTGACATTATTTTCATGAGCTATTATCTCGATATTGAAGTAAAACAAATGCAAAAAAAAAATATTTCACAAAAAAGATATGTTAGAAAAAACTTAAGAAATTCAATATAGAAAATTGCAAATCGTAGAATGTAGAGCAAAGTTGTCCAAAAAAAGAAGGCAAAATGGTGAATTAAACACTCTGCAAGAGTCTAGTTAGAAGTTTAAGGTATCTCATAGATATTCTTATTGGTGTTAGACTTATAAGTCAGCTTCATGGAATGGCTACTTGGACCAAGTCATAGAATTCATTCCAGGAATGAAAAATATGTTGGAATAAATTTTCATGTAGTTTCTTGCATATTTTGTGTCTCCATTTTTCAATTTTCTAGGTCAATTAGGAGCATTTTTGAGTTATTCTGAATCAGTTAATGTTGAGTCAAAGTTGATCAAATTGTTTTAGGTGTTTGCTAATTTTTAAGAGTAGTTGAGTAGTGCGCACTGTAGTGCAGATTGTGGATGATTTGGTCTTATTTTTTGATTTTTTCAGTTGTGTATTTGCCTAAAAAAGGTTTATAGAAGTTTTGAATGAATGTAGAAAAGTTCTGAGCCAATTTCTCTCCTCCTCTCCAATTATATTCCCTGCTTTTACTACTGCTATTCATTTATAGGGGTATCAGAGCTAGAGACCCTGAGACCTTGAGAGTGATACACGTGATGTAGCCACAAAATTCATTCTAGCCTTGTTCACTTCTTCAATGATATAACCAAATTCAAACCTTGTGCAAGTTGCTATTCCCCTCTTTGATGGTCATTATGATCATTGGAGCATGTTGATGGAGAACTTTATGCGCCTAAAGGAGTATTGGATTGTTGTAGAGTCTAGAATTTAAGAGCCAACAAAAGGCACAACTTTGATAGATGTTCAAAAAGTTGAACTAGAAGCTCGAAGGCTAAAGGACTTCAAAGTGAAAAATTATCTTTTTTAGGCTATTGATCTACCCATCCTAGAAATTGTTCTTTGCAGAGATACTTCCAAGGATATATAGGACTCGATGAAGAAAAAATATCAAGGCTCTGTGAGAGTGAAACGTACACAGCTTCAAGCCTTGAAAAGGGACTTTGAGACACTATCAATGAAGGATAGAGAATATGTCACTAGCTACTTTGTGCGAATGATGGAGATATGTAACAAGATGTGAATTCATGGTAAGAAGATGAACGATGTCTCTATAGTGGAAAAGATCTTGCATTCCATGATGCGAAACTTCAACCATATGGTCTGTTTAGTTGAACAGTTGAAAGATATTGATACATTTTCTCTTGATGAGCTGTAAATTTCCCTTTTGATGCATAAGCAGAAGATAAACCAAAATTCAACAATAGAGGAGCTACGCATTGAAGGCTTCTACCAATACTCATTCCTACAACTCTAGAGGAAGTGGTAAAGGTAGAGGTAGAGGAAGGGGAGACAATGGAAATGGAGGTTTGAGTAGGAATTCTAGAGGCAATACCAACCAGTCATAAGGAAAAGGTAGAGGAAAGGGTCCTGTCAAGTCCAAGGTGGCGTGCTTTAGATGTCATAAATTTGATCATTATGCTTTCGAATGATACACAAGGTAGCCCAATGATAAAGAAAAGGGAGAAAGTGCAAACTTTGTTGAAAGACAGGAGGTTCATGGTGGGAGAAACTTGAACAAGATGTCTGATCTGTGGATACAAGTTGCAGTAATCATATAAGTGGAAGTAAGTCTTCTTTTTCATATTTAAACAAAAAATTTAAGTTTACCGTAACTTTGGTGATTGTTTTAGTGTGAGAATTATGGGGAAATGTGACATTAAGATAAGAATTAAGAATTGTTTTGTGGAAACAATCTTGAATGTATTTTATATGCCTAACTTAAAGAGTAATTTATTAAGTGCTAGATAGCTGCAAAAAAAGAGCTATAATATTACTATCAAGTTGGGTGCCTGTGAAATTTATGATCCTACCAGAGGTGCTATTGCAGTTGTTCCAATGAATGCAAAATATTGTTTCTGTTAAAAATTGAAAGCATTCAGTTTTTTTTACTGACTGAAGTGAAAGATCCCTCATGGTTGTGGCATTATCACTATGGTCATTTGAGTTTTGGTGGATTAAAGATGTTCCAGCAGAAAAAAATTGATCACTGGCCTTCCTCAAATTACAGTCCCTTCTCAAGTGAGCGAAGAATGTGTTGTTAGCAAGCAACACATTCTAAATTTCCCAAGGGGAAGTTATGGAGAGCAAAGGATGTATGTCAACTAGTGCATTCAGACATTTGTGGTCCAATAAACCCATCTTCTAATGAAGGTAAAAGATATTTAATTACCTCTATTGATGATTTTTCAAGGAAAACATGGGGTTTTTTTATAGGAAAAATTAGTAGCTTTCTCCATTTTTAAAAGCTTCAAAGCTCACGTGGAAAATGAAATAAACAGGAGTAGTAAAACCCTGCATACAGACCGTGGTGGTGAATATTGCTCAAAAGAATTGAAGAATTTTGTGTGAAGCGTGGTATACGAATAGAGCTTACAAATTCATATGCACCATAACAAAATGATGTATTGGAGTGCAAAAACAAAACCATCCTTAACATGGTCTAAATCTTATTGACCAGAGGAAGAGATCCGAAGACTTTATGGCCAAAAGCAGTAAATTGGAGCATTTATGTTCTGAACATAAGCCCAACTTTTGTTGTTCAAAACATTACTCCATAAGAGGTGTGGAGCAATAGATGACCTGTTGTAAATCACTTTAGAATCTTTAGATGCATTGCCTATGCATATGTTCCGGATGTGAAAAGAAAGAAAGTTGATGACAAAGTTGAGAAATGTGTTTTTCTTGACATTAATGAAGCATTTAAAGCATACAAATTATTTACTTCTGTGACCAAGAAGATTATGACAAGCAGGGATGTTGTATTTGATGAAGAAAAGTAGGAACTAGGAAAAGCAGTAATCAGTCCAGGTAATATGTGGCACTAAAATTGAAGAGGAGCAAATGTCAGTACCATCTTTGATTGAAAATGCACCAAATACAACTTTAGAAGCCTTTGAAACTTGACCAGCAGCTAATGAAATAGAAGCTCAGACTCTTCGTCGTACTAGAAAACGGCCCACTTGGATGGAATTACTCATTTTGCTTTGTTTTCAAACTGTGATCCTACAACTTTTGAGAGTGCTATCTAAGAGGACAACTAGCGGAAAGCAATGGATGAGGAGATTGATGCCATTGAAAGGAATGGCGCGTGGGAGTTATGTGACCTTCTGGTGGGCACTCAACTATTGGTGTAAAATGGGTCTTCAAAACAAAGTTGAATGCAAATGGTGAAGTGGACAAGTACAAGGCACGGTTGGTAGCCAAGGGATACAAGTAGCAACACGGGGTCAATTACATAGAAGTGTTTTCACTCATTGTAAGACATGAAACGATCGGGTTGGTGGTTGCACTTGCAGTACAAAATTCTTGGCCTATTTTCAAACTTCATATCAAATTAGCCTTTTTACACGAATATTTGGAGGAGCAAGTATTTATTGAACAATCCCTAGTTATGTCAAAGCTAGAAATGAAGAAAAAGTTTACAGATTAAAGAAAGCCCCTATGGACTAAAACAAGCCCCCGAGCTTGGTATAGCCGTATAGAAACTTATTTTCTTAAGGTTGGTTTTTCAAAATGTCCCTATGAGCATACACTTTTTACTAATGTTGAACATAAAGGAGAAATGCAAACATTATGTGCTTGTATATGGATGATCTTATATTTATTGGAAATTATGCTACTATGTTTGATGAATTTAAGAGGTCCATGATGGATGAATTTGAAATGTCCAATCTTGGCTTCATGCATTATTTTCTTGGCATAAAAGTGGCGTAATCAGGTGATGATTTTTTTCTCTCAAAAGAAGTATACGGGAGAAATTCTAGATAGGTTTAACATAAAGGATTGCAATCCTATAAACACTTTAAATAAGTGTGGTTTGAAGCTTCACAAAGACCAAGAAGGGAAGAAGGTCGATAGTACACTATATAAACAACTTGTAGGCAGTTTGATGTATCTAAATACAACGAAACCTGACATAATTTATATTGTGAGCTTAGTTAGTAGGTATATGGAAAATCCTATTGAAGTGCATATGTTGGCAGCAAAGAGAATCGGTTGTTATCTATAAGGAACTAAGGACTTTGGGCTTTTTTACAAAAAGGTGTAAAGGTCAAATTGTTGAGGTTTACTGACAGTGGCTTTACAAGAGATCAAGATGACAGGAACCACATCAGGTTGTGCTTTTATGTTTGGCACAGCTGCAATTCAATGGTCAATTAAGAAGCAGCCAATTGTCACTCTGTCAAGCACAAAAGATGAGTTTTGTTGCAGCAACTGGTTGTGCTTATCAACCATTTGTCTAAGAAGAGTTCTTGAGGAGTTAAAGTTCAAACAACATGGTGCTACTAAGATATTCTATGACAACAATTCATCAATTAAGCTTTATAAGAATACAGTGCTACATCAAAGAATTAAACATATTGATGTGAATTTTTATTTCTTGAGAGATCTTAGCAAAGATGGAGCAATCGAGTTGATTTACTATAGTAGTGAAGATCAGGTTGTAGATATATTCACTAAGGCACTCAAAAGGGAGTCATTCCTAAAGCTCACAGAGTTTCTAGGTGTTTCCATACAGCCTAAAGCATTAAACTTATTTTTACCAAAAATCAGTTTAAAGGAGGGATTGTTGGAATAATTTTTCAATTAATTTCCTGCATATTTTGTGTATTTATTGTTTAGTTTATCAGGTCAATTAGGAGCTTTTCCAAGTTATTCTCAGTTAATTAATGTTTTTTATAAATAAAAAAGAATTGTGATTATGGTTGAAACTAAAACGTCGTTACAATGAGTTCAAGGCTTTAAGCCTACAATCATATTACAATATAACCTAAGAACAAAACTCCCTAAGGAAGATATTATGACTATCTGCATAAGAGACAACAACATGAAGCAATTATAGGCACTACTGAAGTTTTATCTCATAGGAAAGCTCATTCATCATTTTTAGTATTTGAGATTTTGCTTTCTCTTCCTACTAGATTTCCTTTTTGTAGATTTGGATTGTACGCAAAAATTGCCAAGTATGTTGGGGACATGGACAATAGCTATATCATTGTTCTTTGTTTGTTCGATATCCCTTGTCTCCTGACTCTCAGTTTGCCCAACAATTACACATAGAGTTAGCATGTTGGCCCAATCCATCTGACAATGCTCCAAATATTAGGAAGTAAAATCATTTGCACTACTGTATAGATTCTCCAGATCGTCTGCATTGGAATTGATTGTCAAGAGTTGTTTTACCCTGAGAAATATATGTGACAACTTGCTCAGTCCTCAAACCAATTAGTTGATTACTATTGTCTTCATCACCAGTAACTACATCCACAATACCATTAAGCACACCCGCAACATCACTAGTAGTTCCATCCTCTGCAAGAAGGCTATCTGTAACAACCTCAAAAGTCCTAACCTGCAACAACTCCGTTATTATCCACATTTGTATCAAGCATGCTTGTTTCTGCCAAAGGATCATATTATGTTTCTGTTGTCGTGACCTTTGTAGTTTCCAATTCGTCATTACTGTCGGTTAGCCTGTTAGAAATTTGGCTCTTCCCCAATGAAGTTCTCCTATCGGCATCAACAGCGTAGACCACAGGTGTCTCTGCAACAACATCAGCAAGTTGAGTAGTAGTCACAATGGTACTCTATTTTAGAAGATTCTGTGTTGGTATCTTTGTAGTAGTCTCCAATTGAAAGGTCCTCCCAGTTGGTTGCCACTACTTGTTGGCGTCTGGTTTCCAAGGGTAAGACAACTGTATAGTCTTCATAACCATTGCACCCTTATCTCCCACACTCATCACCGAAAGATAATCTGAAAGAATCGCCGACTTAGGTATCTCAATACACACTTTTGTGTAGCCTACCCTCTTCATGTGTAGTGTTTGAGAATCTAAGTTTAGAGGTTTACCTAAGGAGCTTGCCGCATAACTCAACCCTTGGAGCGTCCATAGTTCCATAGGCAGGTTATGGAAATGGACCAATAGTGGAAATTTGTCTATCGAACCTTTATCTGTGTCCATGCCTTGACTCCATTGTGGCAAGAATAAGGGTTGATCTCCAATGTGCCTTAGGCTTTGCCCGGTGATTTCCTGCACATCAACATCCTTGCCAAATTTGAAGAGAAAGGACCCATTCTCATGTAGTAGGACCTTCTCCAGTTCCTTGGAACTCCATCTGGCTTGAGCCTAAGCATTCACCACTAGGAATGCTGGCCTCTTGTTCCAAAAAAAACCAATAAGAGCCGAGGACCAATTAATGTTGAGTCAAAGTTGTTCAGTTTTTTTAAGGTGTTTGCTGATTTTTAGTAGTTGAGTAGTGAGCACTGCAATGTTGATTGTGGATTCCTATTATTCTGGTTTTTTCAGTTGTGTATTTGCCTATAAAAAGGCTACATAAGTTTTGAATGAATGTAAAAAAGTTCTGAGCCAATTTCTCTGCCCCTCTCCAGTTATATTCTCGATTTTTGCTATTGCTGTTCATTTTCAAAATATGCCTTTGAGTGATTTTTCAACAACAAGAACATTAGCGAAAAGTATTGACGAAGTCGAGTTTCAAATAGCAGCAGAGCAAACTAAGAAATCACGTGAAACTCAAGCAGTAATTTTGCAACATTTCGATTCTTTAGAACCTGAACTTTTGGAAACCTTATCCTTTATGTTTCGTGTTGTCTATTTCATTGGGGCTTTGCAACTACTATTAATTATTGTCTCAAATCTAACAAGTCAAAAATGGAAACCAACACAACAAGTCAAAAATGGTGGCTATTTCGATGGCTTTTGGTGGATGTATGTATTAGCCAGCTATAAACCATTGGCTTCTCTGTATAAGAGAAGCAGTAGCAGCAGCCAAGAGAGTAGAAAAAAAGAGAGCCTAAAAAGAGAGAGAAGAGGAGAGAAAAAGCTGCACCAAAAGAGAGAAATTTCAGAGAGAGAGAGAAATTATCTTAAATTGTTTTTGGTTTTGTATTTTTCAGTTTTTTTCTCTTCCTTGTATGAGTGTTATGAGCTTGAGTTAATTTGGGTCTTTGAGAAATTGAGTGATAAACACTATTGTATGTTCTCATTGATTATAGTGAAATACTCCGTCGTCTCCAAACTGGACGTAGGCATTGTCGAACCAGTATAAAAATCTTGGTGTTCTTGTTACTGTTTTATTTTCACTCCAAATTGATTAGCATTTCCGCACAACAAGTGGTTTCAGAGCTCCAGTTTTTTCGACTGAGGTATTATAGGAGTGAAAATATGTCGGAGCTACAGTTCATGAACAGTGCCGGGCTACAATGCCTGTGAACAGTGTCGGTGCTACAGTTATAAATATTGTCCTTGCTACAGTTGTGAACATTCATCGCTACAATGCATGAACAATGCTTTGCTACAGTGCTGTGAATAGTATTGGTGCTATAGTCGTGTGAACAGTGACTGTGAACCGTACTTATTTGTGAATAGGGCGAGTAAATGGCTGGAGATAAAGACGAGTCCGTTAAGGAGTCGATATCGTCATCGTTGACACCTACATCCAATAGACATCCAATCGCTACTACAAGGTTAGAGGTTGATAAATTCAATGGCTCTAATAATTTTGGTATGTGGCAATGTGAAGTTATGGATGTATTGTATCAACAAGAGTTGGACAAGGTTCTGGAAGATAAACCCCAAGATATGGATGACAAGTAGTGGACGCGAATTAATCTTCATACTTGTGCCTCTATTATATCATTTCTTGATAAGGAGCTGAAATATCCTTATATGAAGGAAACTTCTGCTAAGGAGTTATGGACAAAATTGGAGGAAAAGTATATGACTAAGAGCGCAGAAAATCGGCTCTTCTTGAAGAAGCAACTCTTCCGATTTCAGTATCATCCAGGTATTTCTATGCATGAACACCTAAATGATTATAATAAATACTTGCTGATTTAGCAAACCTCGATGTGAAAATTCCTGACGAGGATAAGGCGCTATGTTTGTTAAATTCATTGCCTGATGATTATGATCATTTGACAACTACTTTGTTGTATGAAAAATCCGAGGTGAAATTTGATGAGGTTTCTGCAGCATTGGTGAATCATGAGTGTCGTAAGAAGGAACAGAGGCTCACAATTCACAAACTGAGGCACTCACTGCAAGGGGACAAATAGAGGAAAGAAAACATAGAAAGCGGGAAAAATCTCGTTCAAAATTATAAGGGAAGTTTCCTGCTAAAAATGAATGTGCCTTTTGTCGTCAAAAGGGTCATTGGAAGAAAGACTGCCCCAAATTGAAGAACAAAGAGAAGGAGAAAGTGGGTTCTGTAGCAAATGTTGCAAAATTTGGAGATGATGATTTCGAGTTTGCTTTGGCTAGTTCATTTGCTGATGGTCACTCCAAACAGTAGATTTTGGATTCAGGTTGCACCTATCATATGTGTCCCATTTGGGAATGGTTCTCTAGCTTCCAGGAGTTGGATGGTGGAGTTGTTTTGATGGAAAATAATAATGCCTGCAAAACACAAGGGATAGGCCAAATTTGTTTGAAGATACATGATGGAACAGTCAGAGAATTGAGCGATGTTCGGTATGTACCGGATATAAAGAAGAAGCTTATCTCATTGGGAACATTGGAATCCAAGGGTATTAAGATCACCATGGAAGGTGGAGTTCTTAAAGCTGTGTACGGGGCACTGATGGTGATGAAAGGTAGAAGACGAAATAACTTGTATTTCTTACAGGGGAGTACAGTTATTAGTGAAGCAGCTGTCATAGAAGCTGCTGACACATATAGCTCAGACACCACGAGGTTATGGTATATATGTGTTGGCCATGCTGGTGAAAAAGCGTTGCAAGGATTGGTGAAGCAAGGCTTATTGAAAGGTGCAAAGACATGTAAATTGGAATTTTGTGAACACTATGTGCTAGGTAAGCAAACTAGAGTGAAATTTTGCACTGCTATTCACCACACTAGCTAAAGGCATTCTAGATTATATTCACACTGATGTTTGGGGACCTTCCAAGAATGCATCTTGGGGAGGTTGCCATTATTTTGTCTCCTTTATTGATGACTTCTCTAGAAGAGTATAGGTGTATACCATGAAGCATAAAGATGAAGTCTTGAAGATATTCCTGAAATAGAAAAAGATGATTGAAATGCAAAGCGGTCGAAAGGTCAAGATTCTCATATCAAACAATGGTGGTGAATATAAGTCTGATCCTTTTTTGAAAGTTTGTCAAGATGAGGGTATTGTGAGGCACTTCAAGATTAGGGAGACACCACAGCAAAATGGGGTGGCAGAGCGCATGAACCGTACTTTGCTTGAGAAAGTCCGGTGTATGTTGTCTACTGCCGAATTAGGCAAGGCATTTTGGGCTGAGGTAATTACTTATGCAAGCCATCTTATTAATCGATTGCCTACTGCTACAAACGAGAGCAAAACACCCATGGAGGTATGGTTTGGTAAACCTTGTACAGATTATAAATATTTACATATATTTGGTTGTCCTACTTACTATCATGTCAGGGAAAGCAAGTTGGATCCAAGAGCAAAGAAAGC
>JAOQML010145881.1:0-29760 GCA_027568935.1 Erythroxylum urbanii | reverse complement strand
GTTGGCACGGTCACTAGGCACATTTGGTGGAAATAATAGCCCATTGGCTCCCCTTTGGTGGGCACAACAACCCGTTGGTACAGTCACTAGGCACTTTTTGTAGGAAAAATAGCCCGTTGTGCACCTTTGCTCGATAAAATAGCTCGTTCGTATGGTTGCTAGACACCATCAGTGGGAAAAACAACCTGTTGGGTACCTTCGGTGGGAAAAATAGCCTATTGGCACGATCGCTAGGCACCTTCGGTGGGCAAAACACTTTGTTAACAGGGTCGCTAGGCACCATCAGTAGGAAAAACTACCCGTTGCAACACTTCGAAGGGAAAAATAGCCCTATGGAATTGTCGCTAGGCACCTTCAGTGGGAAAAATTGCCCATTAGCACACCTTTAGCGGGCAAAACAGTGCATTGGCACATTTGGTGGAAAAATAACGCGTTGGCGCACCTTCGGTGGCAAAACAACTCATTGACACGATCACTAAGCATCCTCGGTGGGTGAAACAACCCGTTGACATGGCACTAGGCACCTTTAGTGGGAAAAACAGTCTGTTGGGCACGTTCGGTAGGCAAAACAACCCTTTGACACAGTCGCTAGCCACCTTTGGTGGGGAAAACAACTTGTTGGCACACCATCGATGGGAAAATAGTTTGTTGGCATGGTCGCTAAGCACTATCAGTGGGCAAAACAGCCCGTTGGCATGATCTCTAGGCACCTAATGTGGGCAAAACTACCCATTGGGCACCTTTGGTGGGCAAAAAGGCTCGTTGGGTGTATTTGGTGGGAAAAACAGCCAATTGGGTGCCTTTAGTGGGCAAGACAGCCCATTGGCACAGGCGCCAGGCCCCATCAGTGTGCAAAACTATCCATTGACACAGTTGCTAGGCGCCCTTATTGTGCAAAACAGCCTGTTGGCACAGTCGCTAGGCACATTGGGTGGCCACAATAGCTTGTTCAGACAATCAATAGGCACCTTTGGTGGGCAAAACATCCCATTGTCGCATTTGCTAGGCAACTTTGGTGGGAAAAATGGCCAGTTGTGTGCCTTTGGTTGGCTAAACAGCTCGTTGGCATAGTCGCTAGGCACCTTGGTAGGAAAAATAGCCCGTTGACACACCTTAGGTAGGTAAAATAGCCCGTTGGCATAGTTGTTAGGAACTTTTGGTAGGAAAAACAACCAGTTGGGTACCTTTGGTGGGCAAACACAGTCCATTAATAAGGTCACTAGGCACCTTAGATGGGCAAAACTACCAATTGGCCTAGACACTAGGCATCCTCCGTGGGCAAAACAACAGATTGACATAGCCGTTAGGCACCTTGAGTGGGCAAAATAGCTTGTTTGCACAGTCGCTAGGCAGTTTCATTGGGAAAAACAGTTTATTGGGTGCCTTTAGTAGGTAAAACAACCGTTTGGCGTGGTCGTTAGGCACTTTCTGTGGCAAAAATAGGCCGTTGGCACACCTTCACTGAGCGAAACAATATGTTGGTACGATCGCTAAGCACCATCGATGGGCAAAACAACCCATTGGCATGTTCCCTAGGCACCTTCGGTGGACAAAACAACCCATTGGGTACCTTCAGTGGGCAAAACAGCCCGTTGGCACGATCGCTAAGCATCTTTGATTAGAAAAACAATCGGTTAGGAACATCTGTAGGTAAAACATCCCATTAGGACGGTCGCTGGGCCCATTTGATTAACAAAACAGCCTATTAGCACGATCGCTAGGCACTTTGGTGGGTAAAACAACCTGTTGACATGGTTGCTAGGCACCCTCGATGGGAAAAGTACCCTGTTGGGCACCTTTGGTGGGTAAAATAGTTCATTGGCACGGTCGCTAGGCACCTTCGGTGGGCAAAGCAACCCATTGGCGCATTCATTAGGCACCTTTTTTGGGAAAAATAGCCAGTTAGGCACCTTTGGTGGGCAAAACAACTCGTTGGCGTGATCTCTAGGCACCTTGGGTGGGCAAAACAGCCTGTTGACATGTTCATTAGGTACCTTTCGTGAGAAAAACAGCCAATTGAATGCCTTCGTTGGGCAAAACAACCCATTGGCATTGTTGCTAGGCACCTTCGGTGTGAAAAACAACACGTTGGCATGGTTGCTAGGCACCTTCAGTGGGCAAAATAGCCAGTTGGCACGGTGGCTAGGCACCTTCGGTGGGAAAAATTACATGTTGAGCACCTTCAGTGGGTAAAACAACCCATTGGCGCACCATCACTAGGCACCTTCGATGATGGTGCCTCGTTGACACACCTTCGATGGGAAAAATAGTACATTAACACAGTCGTTAGACACCATAAATGGGCAAAACAACACATGGGCATGGTCGCTAGGCACCTTTGGTAGGCAAAATAGCCTGTTGGTATGGTGGCTAGACACCTTAGGTGGGCAAAATAGCCTATTGGGCATCTTCAGTGGGCAAAACAGCTAGTTGACATAGCCGTTAGGCAGCTTTGGTTGGAAAAACAACCAGTTGGGCACCTTTGGTGGGAAAAACATCCCGTTGGCACAGTTGCTAGGCACCCTTGGTGGGAAAAACAACCTGTTGGTATGGCCTCTAGCCGTTGGGCACCTTCGGTGGGCAAAATAGCTCGTTGGCATGGTCGTTAGGGACCTTTGGTAGGAAAAATAGCCCATGGCACGTATTAGGTGGGCAAAACATTTCATTGGCATGGTCGCTAGGCACATTCGGTGGAAAAACAGCACATTGGCGCACTTCTGGTGAGCAAAACAGTCTGTTGACACAGCCGCTTAGCATCTTTGGTGGGAAAAATAGCCATTGGGAAAACTTTTGGTAAGTAAAATAGTCCGTTGGCATGGTCACTTTGCACATTTGGCGGAAAAATTATCCATTGGTAAGATTGCTAGGCACCATCAGTTGGCAAATCAACCTGTTGACATGGTCACTAAACACCTTTGGAGGGCAAAACAACCCATTGGGCACCTTCAATGGGCAAAACAGCCCATTGACACAGTCGTTCAGCAACCTTGGTGGGCAAAACAACCCATTTGCATGGTCACTAGGCACCTTCGGTGGGCAAAACAACCCGTCAGTACGGTGGCTAGATGCCTTCAATGGGAAAAAGGTCTGTTGGGCACCTTCGGTGAGAAAAACAACCCATTGGCAGAGCATCGATGGGAAAATAGTCTATTGGCGAGATCGTTAGGCACCATTGGTGGGCAAAACAGCCCGTCGGTAAGTTTGTTAGGCACCTTTAGTGGGCAAAACTGCCCATTGGGTAGCTTTGGTGGATAAAAAAGCCCATTTGATGCATTTGGTGGAAAAAACAGCCAGTTAGGTGCCTTCAATGGGCAAGACAGTCCATTGGCAAGGTCGTTAGGCACCTTTGGTGGGTGAAACTACCTATTGGCATGGCCGCTAGGTGCCCACGGTGTGCAAAATAGACCATTGACACGGTCGCCAGACACCTTGGGTGGCCAAAACAGCCCATTCTTGTAGTTAACAGGCACCTTCGGTGGGAAAAATAGCTAGTTGGGTACCTTCGGTAGGCTAAACAGCTCATTAGCACAGCTGCTAGGCACCTTTGGTGGGAAAAGTAGCTCGTTGGCACACCTTTGCTGGGCAAAACAACATATTGACACAATTGATAGGAACTTCTGGTAGGAAAAATAGCCAGTTGGGTGCCTTTGGTGGGCAAAATAGTCTATTAATATAGTCGCTAGGCACCCTCGATGGGCAAAACTAACCATTGGCCTAGAAGCTAGGCACCCTCTGTGGATAAAACAACCCATTGGCACAATCGCTAGGCACCTTGCGTGGGCAAAACAGCTCGTTCGCACAATTGCTAGGTAGCTTCGGTGGGAAAAACAGTTTGTTGGGCACCTTCGGCAGTTAAAACAGCCCTTTGACACGATCGCTAGGCACCTTCGGTGGGAAAAATAGGTCGTTGGTGCACCTTCAGTTGGCACGGTCGCTAGGCACCCTCACTTGGCAAAACATTCGATTGGCATGGTCTCGAGGCACCTTCAATGGGTAAAACAGCTCGTTGGCATGATCGCTAGGCACTTCTGGTGGAAAAATAGTGCGTTGGCAGACTTTTGATGGGCAAAATAGCATGATGACAAGGTCGATATGTACCTTTGGTGAGAAAAACAACTCGTTGGCAGACCTTCGATGAGCAAAACAGTCCATTGACACAGTTACTATGCATATTTGGTGGAAAAAATAGCCCATTGACACACCTTCGATGGGCAAAACAGCTCGTTGGTATGGTCACTAGGCACTTTTGGTGGGAAAAATAGCTTGTTGGGCACCTTTGGTGGGTAAAATAGCCCGTTGGCACAGTCGCTAGGCACCATCAGTGGGAAAAACAACCCTTTGGGCACCTTTGGTAGGAAAAATAGCCTGTTGGCACAGTTGCTTCTAAAACACCTCGTTGGCACAGTCACTCGGTACCTTTGGTGGGAAAAATAGCTGGTTGGGCACCTTCTTTGGGTAAAACAACACGTTGGCATGGTTGCTAGGCACCATCACTGGGAAAAACAACCTGTTGGGCACCTTTAGTGGTAAGAATAGCCTATTGGCAGAGTCGCTAGGTGCCTTTAATAGGCAAAACACCTTGTTGGCACGGTCACTTGGCACGTTCGGTGGGAAAAACCACTCCGTTTGCATAGTTGCTAGACACACTCAGTGGGCAAAACAACCCGTTGGCATGGTCGTTAGGTACCTTCGGTGGAAAAACAGTCCGTTGACACATTCGCTATGTAACTTTTATGGGAAAATCGCTAGGCACCTTGGGTGGGCAAAACAACCCGTTGGCATGGTCGTTAGGTACCTTCGGTGGGCAAAAACAATCATTGACACTATCGCTACGTAACTTTTATGGAAAAAATAGCCTCTTGGGTACCTTAGCTGATCAAAACTTCTCGTTGGAATGGTCTTTAAGCACCTTATGTGGGCAAAACAACCCGTTGGCACATTCACTAGGCACATTTGGGAGGGAAAATGGCCAGTTGGGGCACCTTTGGTGGGTAAATTAGCCCGTTGGCATTGTCACTAGGCATTTTCGGTGGGTAAAACAACTCGTTGGTATGATGGTCAGGCCCCTTTAGTGGGAAAAACAGTTCGTTGGGCATCCTTGATAGGCAAACTAACCCATTGCCATGCTCACTACGCACCTTCAGTGGGCAAAATCGCCCATTGGCATGGCTATTGGCATGATCTCTAGGCACCTTCGGTGGGCAAATCAACCCGTTAGCACAATGGCTAGGCACCTTCAATGGGAAAAACAACTCGTTAGGCAAAATAACCCATTGGGTACCTTTGATGGGTAAAACAGCCCATTGGCAATATCGCTAGGCACCTCTGGTGGGAAAAATAGCGGGTTGGTGCATCTTTAGTGGGCAAAATAGCACGTTGACACAATCACTAAGCACCATCGGTGGGCAAAATAACATGTTGGCATCATCATTAGGCACCTTTAGTGGGCAAAACAACCTATTGAGCACCTTTGATGGGCAAAACAGCCCGTTGGCACGGTCGCTAGGCACCTTCGGTGGGAAAAATAGCCCATTGGTCCACCTTTAGTAGGCAAAACAATATGTCGGCACGATCGCTAAGCACCATCGGTAGGCAAAACAACTCATTGGGCACCCTTGGCGGGCAAAACTTCCTATTGGTAGGGTTTATAGACACCCTCAATGGGCAAAATAGTTCGTTGGCATAGTCGTTAGGCACCTTGGGTGGGCAAAACAGCCCACTAGCACGATCGCTAGGTTCCTTTGGTGAGTAAAACAGCCAGTTGGGACATTCGCTAGGCACCTTTTGTGGGAAAAATAGTCGGTTGGGCAAAGCAGCCCATTGGCAAAGTCTCTAGGCACCTTGGGTGGGCAAAACATTCTGTTAGCACGTTCACTAGGCACCTTTTGTGGGGAAAACAAACAGTTGGGAAACTTCGATGGGTAAAACAACCCATTGGCATTGTCACTAGGCACCTTCAGTGGGAAAAACAATTCGTAGGTATGATGACCAGACACCTTCGGTGGGAAAAAAGACCTATTGGGCTCCTTTAGTGGGCAAAGCAGCCCACTGACACAATCGTTAGCCACCTTAGGTGGGAAAAATAGATAGTTGAGAACTTTCGGTGGGAAAAAGAGCTAGTTGCCCACCTCCTATTGACACGGTCGCTAGGCACCTTTGGTGGGCAAAACAGTATGTTGACATGATCACTAAGCACCTTTTATGGGTAAAACAACCTGTTCGTATGGTCATAATGCACCTTCGTGGGCAAAACAACCTGTTAGCATAATCACTAGGCGTCTTTGGTGGAAGAAACAACCAGTTTGGCACTTTCAGTGGGAAAAATGGCTAGTTGCCCACCTCTATTGGCACAATTGCTATGCACCCTCGGTGGGCAAAATAACCCATTAGCAACGTCTCTAGGCACATTTGATGGGCAAAACAACCAATTGGCACGATGGCTAGGCACCTTTGTTAAGAAAAAAAGCACGTTGGGCACCTTCAGTGGGTAAAATGCTCATTAGCACATTCACTAGGGACATTCGGTTGGAAAAATAGGTTGTTGGTATGGTCGCTGGGCATATTCGGTGGGTAAAACAGTATATTGGCATGGTCGCTAGGCATATTCAGTGGAAAAACAACACGTTTGTACACCTTTGGTGGGCAAAATAGCCAGTTGACATGGTCGTTAGGCACCTTGGGTGGGAAAAACAGGCCGTTAGGCATCTTCAGTGGGTAAAATAGCTCGTTAGAATGGTCGCTAGGGACCTTCGATATGAAAAATAGGTCGTTGGCACACCCTCGGTAGACAAAACAGTCTATCGGCATGGTTACTAGGCACATTCAATGGAGTAAACAGCACGTTGGTGAACTTTTGATAGGCAAAATAGCACGATGACATAGTCATTATGCACCTTCGGTGGGAAAACAACCCATTAGCACACCTTTGGTGGGCAAAACAGTCTATTGACACGATCATTAAGCACATTCGGTAGAAAAAATGACCCATGGGCTCACCTTCGGTAGGCAAACTAGCCCGTTGGTATGGTCACTAGGCACTTTTGTTGGGAAAAACAGCTCTTTGGGCACCTTTGGTGGGTAAAACAACCCGTTGGCATAGTCCCTAGGCATCATCAGTGGGAAAAACAACCCTTTGTGCACCTTCGGTGGAAAAAAAAGCCTGTTGGCACGGTTGTTAGGCACCTTTGGTGGGCAAAACACCCCATTGGCACAGTCACTAGGCACCTTTGTTGGGAAAAACAACTCGTTGGGCATCTTTGGTGTGCAAAACAGTACGTTGGCATGGTCGTTGGGCACATTCGGTGGGAAAACAATACGTTGGTGCATCTTTGGTAGGCAAAATAGCTAGTTGACATGATCGTTAGGCACCTTGGGTGGGAAAAACAAGCAGTTGGGAACCTTCAGCGGGTAAAATAGCCCATTAGCACGGTCGCTTCGGACCTTCGGTGTGAAAAAAAGGCTGCTGGCATACCCTTGGTTGGCAAAACAGTCCGTTGGCATTGTCGCTAGGCACATTCAATGGAATAAACAGCGCGTTGGGTGACCTTTGACGGGCAAAACAATCTGTTGGCACGGTCACGAAGCAACCTCGGCTGGCAAAACAACCCGTTGGTAAGGTTGCTAGGCTCCCTCATTTTTTAGGCACCCTCGTTGGGAAAAATAAACTATTGGGCATATTGGTGGGTAAAACAGTTCGTTGGCACGGTCGCTAGGCACCATCGATGGGCAAAGCAGCCCCTTGGCACAGCTTCTAGGCCCTTTCGGTTGGAAAAATAACTCATTGGGCACCTTCGGTGGGCAAAACTCCCCGTTGGCATGATCACTAGCCACCCTCGGTGAGTAAAATTTCCCATTGGCGTGATCTTTAGACATCCTTCGTAGGTAAAACAACTCGTTGGCATGGTCATTAGGCACCTTGGGTCTGCAAAATAGCCTATTGTCATGATCGCTAGGCAGCTTCGGTGCGTAAAACAGCCCGTTGGCATTGTCACTAGGCACCTTCGATGGGCAAAACAACTCGTTGGAATGGTGGCCAGGCACCTTCAATAGGGAAAATAGCCCATTGGGCACCCTCGGTGGGCAAAACAACCTGTTGTCATGGTCGCTAGGCATCTTCAGTAGGCAAAACCGCATTTGGGCACCTTTAGTGGGCAAAACAGCTCGTTGGCACAATCGCTTGGCACCTTTGGCTGAAAAACAACCAGTTTCACACCTTTGGCGGGTAAAATAACCCGTTGGTACTGTTGCTACGTACCGTTTGTAGGCAAAACAACCCATTGGTATGGTGTTTAGGCACCTTCGGTGGCAAATCAACCCGTTGTCATAGTGGCTAGGCACCTTTGGTGGACAAAACAACCCGTTGGCATGGTGTCTAGGTGCCTTCGGTGGCAAAAGAACTCGTTGGCGTAGTGGCTAGGCAGCTTTGGTAGGAAAAATAACCCGTTGGCCACCTTCGGTGGGCAAAATAACATGATCACTAGGGACCTTTGAGGGGAAAAATAACATGATCGCTAGGGACCTTTGAGGGGAAAAATAGCCCATTGGTACACATTAGATGGGCAAAACATTCCATTGGTATGGTCGCTAGGCAAGTTCATTGGAAAAACATTACGTTGTTGCATCTTTGGTGGACAAAACAGTCTGTTCACATGGTCTCTAGGCACCTTCGGTGTGAAAAATAGCCCTTTGGCTAACTGTAGATGGGTAAAATAGTCTGTTCGCATAGTTATTAGGTACATTCGGTGGAAAATAGTCCATTGGCACGGTTACTAGGCACCATTGGTGGGCAAATCAACTAGTTAACTTGGTTGTTAGGCAGCTTCGGTGGGTAAAACAGTCCATTGGGCACCTTTGGTGGGCAAAACAACCCGTTGGCATATTCACTAGGCACTCTTTGCGGAAAAAACAACCCATTGGGATGGTGGCTACGCACCCTCGGTGGGTAAAACAACCCATTGGCTTGGTCATTAGGCACCTTCGGTGGGCAAAACAACCCATTGGCACAGTGGCTAGGCATCTTTGGTGGGGAAAACAGCACATTGGGCACCTTTGGTGGGTAAAATGGCCATTAGAACACTCGCTAGGGACCTTCTGTTGGAAAACAATGCGTTGGTGCATCTTTGTTGGGCAAAATAGCTAGTTGAAATGGTCGTTAGGTACCTTGGGTAGGAAAAACAAGCTACTGGGCACCAACGGTAGAATAAACAGCACATTGGGTGATCTTCGATGGGTAAAACAGCCCGTTGGCATGGTCGTTAGGCACCCTCAGTTGGTGAAGCAACCCGTTAGGAAGGTTGCTAGGCTCCCTTAGTTTCTAGGCACCTTTGATGGGAAAAATAAACTATTGGGCACCTTCGGTGGGTAAAATAGTCCGTTGGCACGGTCGCTAGGCACCATCGACAGGCAAAGCAGCCCTTTGGAATTGTCTCTAGGCACCTTTGGTGGCCAAAACTTCCAATTGGGTGCCTTTGGTGGGCAAAACAACCCCTTCCCACGTTGACTAGGCACTTTTGGTATGAAAAATAGTCAGTTGGGTGCATTCACTAAGCAAAACAGACAGTTGGCACGCTCGCTGGGGACCCTCTGAGGGCAAAACTACCCTAGGCATGGTCGCTAGGGACCTTTGGGGGGAAAAATAGTCGAGTGGGGCCTTCGGTGGATAAAAAAGCCCATTGGAAAAGTTGCTAGGCACCTTCGGTGGGAAAAATAGCCCAGTGGCACACCTTTGGTTAGCAAAATAGCCCATTCGAATAGTGGCTAGGCAACTTTGGCTGGAAAAATAGTCCGTTATGCACCTTCGATGGGTAAAACAGCCCGTTGGTACAGTTGTTAGGCACTTTTGATGGGAAAAATAGCTAGTTGGGTGCCTTTGGTGGGCAAAACATTCTGTTGATACGATCGCTAAGCACCCTCGGTGAGAAAAACTACCCGTTGATCCGTACGCTTGTCACCCTCGGTAGGTAAAACAGCCTATTGACACGATCGCGAGGCACCTTGGGTGGGTAAAATAGCTCATGCGCACGGTCGCTAGGCACCTTTGGTGGGAAAAACAGCCTGTTGGGTACAATCGGTGCGTAAAATAGCCCATTGGCATAGTCTCTTGGAGACTTCAGTGGGAAAAATAGCCCGTTAACGCACCTTCAGTGGGCAAAACAGTACGTTGGCAGGATCAGTAAGCACCACCGATGGGCAAAACAACCCATTGGCATGGTTGCGAGGCACCTTCCATCGATAAAACAACCCACTGGGCACTTTTAATGGGCAAAACATCCCGTTGACACGGCCGCTAGGCACCTTTGGTGGGAAAAATAGCCAGTTGGTCACCTTTGGTGGGCAAAACAGCAAGTTGCCCACCTCCTGTTGTAACGGTCACCAGGTGCTCTCGGTGGGCAAAATAACCCATTGGCAAGGTCTCTAGGCACCTTTAGTGGGCAAAACAACCCATTAGGGACCTTCGGTGGGTAAAACAACCTATTGGCACGGTAGCTAGGCATCATCAGTGGGAAAAACTCCCATTGCGCAACTTCGGTGGGAAAATAGCCCATTAGAACGGTCGCTAGCCACCTTTAGTGGGCAAAACTCCCTATTGACATGGTCGTTAGGCACATTCGGTGGGCAAAACTACCCATTGGCATGGTCTCTAGGCACCCTCAGTGGGCAAAACAACTCCTTGGCCTGTTCGCTAGGCACCTTGGGTGGGTAAAACAGCTCGTTGGCAAGGTCGCTAGGCATCTTTGGTTGGCAAAACAGCCCATTGGAACATTCGCTAAGTACCTTTTGCAAAAAAAATAGCCAGTACCCTCAGTAGACAAAACAGTTGCTAGGCACTCTCAGTAGACAAAACTACTCGTTGGCCTGGACACCAGGTACCCTCAGTGGGCAAAACAACCCATTCTCTCGGTCGCTAGGAGCCTTCAGTGGGAAAAACAACTTGTTAGACACGTTCGATGGGTAAAACAACTTGTTAGACAAGTTCGGTGGGTAAAAGAGCCTGCTGCCAAGCTCGCTAGGCACCTTTTGTGGGAAAAACAGCCCATTGGCATAGTCTCTAGGCACCTTTGGTAGGAAAAACAACCAATTGGTCACCTTGAGTGGGAAAAATAGCAAGTTGCCCACCTTCCACTGGCATGCTCGCTAGGCACCCTCGATGGGCAAAACAACCTATTTGGCATGGTCTTTAGACACCTTCGATGGGTAAAACAGCCCATTGGGCACCTTCAGTGGGCAAAATAAGCCATTGGCACGGTCGTTAGGCACATTTAGTGGGGAAAACAGCCAGTTGGGCACCTTCGATGGGCAAAACAACCCATTGGCACGGTTGCTAGGCACCATCGATTGATAAAACAACCTGTTGGCATGGTCTCTAGGCACATTCGATGGGAAAACAACCTATTGGCACAGTGACTAGGCTCCTCAAGTAGGAAGAACAGCCCATTGGGCACCTTCAGTGGGCAAAACATCCCATTGTGCAGTTTCAACAGGGTAAAACAGCCCGTTGACACGGTCGCTAGGCATCTTCGATGGGAAACATAGCCGGTTGATGCATTTTTAGTGTGCAATACAACCCATTGGCATGTCACGAAGCACCATCGGTGGGCAAAACAACCCATTGATATGGTCACTAGGCACCTTCAGTGGGCAAAAAAACCCGTTGGACACCTTTAGCAGGCAAAACAACTTGTTGACACGATCGCTAAGCACCTTTGGTGGGAAAAAATAGCCAGTTGGGCACTTTTGGTAGGCAAAATAGCCAGTTGCCCATCTAACATTGGCACAGTCACTAGGCAACCTTGGTGGGCAAAACAACTCATTCGCATGGTCTCTAAGCACCTTCAGTGGGCAAAACAACCCATTGGGCACCTTCGATGGACAAAACAACCCGTTCACATGGTCGCTAGGCACCTTTGGTAAGAAAAAAGTTACTTGCCCACCTCCCATTGGCGCAGTCGCTAGGTACCCTCAATGGGCGAAACAACTAGTTGGCATAGTCTCTAGGCACCTTCTGTGGGTAAAATAGCCCATTTGGAACCTTCAATGGTAAAACAGCCTGTTGACATGGTCACTAGGCACCTTCGGTGAGAAAAATAGCCAGTTGGGCACCTTCGGTGGGCAAAACAACCTGTTGGCAAGGTTGCTAGGCACCCTCAGTGGGCAAAACAACCTGTTGGCATGGTCTGTAGGCATCTTCGATGAGCAAAACAACTTGTTGGCATAGTGGCTAGGCACCTTAGGTGGGAAGAATAGCCCGTTGGGCCCCTTCAGTGGGAAAAATATCACATTGTGGATAATCGATAGCTAAATCAGCCCGTTGGCACAGTCGCTAGGCACCTTCGAAGGGAAAAATAGCCGATCGATGCACTTTCAGCGGGCAAAACAACCGGTTGGCAAGTCACTAAGCACCATCGACGGGTAAAACAACCTATTGACATGGTTGCTAAGCACCTTTGGTGGGTAAAACAATGCATTGTGCACCTTTAGTGGGCAAAACAATCCGTTGGCATAGTGGCTAGGCACATTTAGAGGGAAAAGCTGCCAGTTGGGCACTTTCGGTGGCAAAAACAACCAGTAGGCCACCTCCTGTTGGCACAGTCGCTAGGCACCTTAAATGAGCAAAACAACCCTTTGCCATGGTCTCTAGGAACCTTCGGTGGGTAAACCAGCCAATTTGGAACCTTCGGTGGCAAAATAGCCTGTTGACATGGTCGCCAAGCACCTTTGGTGGAAAAAACAGCCAGTTGCGCACCTTTGGTGCGTAAAAAACCTATTGGAATGGTTGCTAGGCACCCTCAGGCAAAAAAACCTCTTGGTATGGTTTCTAGGCATCTTCGATGGGCAAAACAACCCGTTGGCACAGTGGCTAAGCGACTTAGGTGGGAAGAGTAGCCTGTTGAACATCTTCAGTGGAAAAACAACCCATTATGCACCTTCGTTGGGTAAATCAGCCCATTCGAACAGTCGCTAGCCACCTTCGGTGGGAAAAATAGTCGGTCGATGCACTTTCAATAGGCAAAATAGCCCGTTAGCATGTCGCTAAGCACCATCGACGAGTAAAACAACCTGTTGATATGGTTGTGCACCTTTAGTGGGCAAAATAGCCTATTGGTACGGTCGCTAGGCACATTTTGCGAGAAAAGCAGCCAGTTGGGCATTTTCGGTGGGCAAAACAGCCAGTAAGCTACCTCCCATTAGCACAGTCGCTAGGAACCCTCAATGGGCAAAACAACCCGTTGGTATGGTCTCTATGCACCTTCTATGGGTAAACTAGCCCATTTGGAACCTTCGATGGCAAAACAGCCCGTTGACATGGTGGCTAGGCACCTTTGGTGGGAAAAACAACTAGTTGGGCACCTTCAGTGGGCAAAACAACCTATTGGCATGGTTGCTAGGCACCATTAGTGGGCAAAACAACCTGTTGGCATGGTCTTTGGGCATCTTCGATGCGCAAAACAACCCCTTGGTAAAGTGGCTAGGCACCTTAGGCTGGAAGAATAGCCCGTTGAGCACCTTCAGTGGCAAAATAGCCCATTGTGCACCTTCGTTGGCTAAATCAGCTTGTTGGCACGATCTCTACGCACCTTTAGTAGGAAAAATAGCCGGTCGATGCACTTTCAATGGGCAAAACAACTCGTTGCCATGTCGATAAGCACCATTGGCAGGTAAAACAACCCGTTGACATGGTTGCTAGGGACCTTTGGTGAGCAAAACAGCTCGTTGGCATGGTCGCGAGGCACATTTTATGGGAAAAGCAGCCAGTTGGACACTTTCAGTGGGCAAAATAACCAGTAGGCCACCTCCCTCTGGCACAATCGCTAGGCACCCTCAATGGGCAAAACAACCCATTGGCATGGTCTCTATGCACCTTCTATGGGTAAACTAGCCCATTTGGAGCCTTCGGTGGCAAAACAGCCCGTTGACATGGTCGCTAGGCATCTTTGGTGGGAAAAACAGCCAATTGGTCACCTTCGGTGGCCAAAACAACTTGTTGGCATGGTTGCTAGGCACCCTTAGTGGGCAAAACAACCTGTTGGCATGGTATCTAGGCATCTTCGATGGGTAAAAAAACCCCTTGGCACAGTGGCTAGGCAATTTCGGTGGGAAGAATAGCCTATTGGGCACCTTCAGTGGGCAAAACAGCCCATTGTACACCTTCGTTGGCTAAATCAGCCCGTTGGCATGGTTGCTAGGTACCTTCAGTGGGAAAAATAGCCTATTGATGCACTTTCAGTGGGCAAAACAACCCGTTGGCATGTCGCTAAGCATCATCAGTGGGTAAAACAACCTGTTAACATGGTTGCTAGGCGCCTTTGGCAGGCAAAACAACGCATTGTGCACTTTTAGTCAGAAAAGTCGCCCCGTTGCCTCGGTCTCTTGGCGCATTTGGCAGGAAAAGTAGCCAATTGGGCACTTTCAGTGGGTAAAACAACGAGTTGGCCACCTCCTATTAGCATAGTCACTAAGCAACCTCGAGGGGAAAAACAACCCGTTGGCATAGTGGTTAGGCACCTTCGGTGTGAAAAATAACTCGTTGGAACCGTACCTAGGGACCTTCGGTGCAAAAAGTAGCCTATTGGCACACATTAGGTTGGCAAAACATTCCGTTGACATGGTCACTAGGTACCTTCGTTGAGGAAAACAGCCCTTTGGCAAACTTTTGGTGGGTAAAACAGTTCGTTAGCATGGTCTCTAGGCACATTCGGTGGAAAAATAGTCCGTTGCCACAGGAACTAGGCACCATCAATGGGCAAATCAACCTATTAGCATGGTTGCTAGGCACCTTCGGTGGGCAAAACAGCCCAATGGCATGGTCACTAGGCACCCTCGGTGCACTAAACAGCACGTTGGCACAGTGGCTAAGCACCTTTGGTGGGAAAAATAGCCTATTTGCACAGTCGCTAGGAACCTCAGTGGGAAAAATAGCCTGTTGGGCACCTTTGTTGGGTAAGACAGCCCATTGCCATATTCGCTAGGCACCTTTGGTGGGAAAAATTACCAATTGGGCACGAGTGGGGAAAACAGCCCAATGCACACCTTGGACGTGTAAAACAGCCCATTGGGCACCTTTGACGAATAAAATAGCCCATTGGGCACCTTCGACGCATAAAACAACTCGTTGACACGGTCATTAGGCACCTTCGGTTGACGTACCTTTGGTTAGCGTACCTTAAGTGGCCAAAAAATTACAATGGCATGATCGCTACACACCATCAGTGGGTAAAATAACTCGTTCACATGGTTGCTAGGCACCTTAGGTGGGCAAAACAACCCATCGGCCACCTTCGGCGGGCAAAACATCCTGTTGATATGATCGCTAGGCACCTTTAGTGGAAAAAATAGCCAGTTGGGCACCTTCAGTGGGTAAAATAGCAAGTTGCCCACCTCTCGTTGTCATGGTCACTAGGTACCCTCAGTGGGCAAAACAACCCATCGGCCTGGTGTCTAGGTACCTTCTATAGGGAAAATAACCTATTGAGCACCTTCGATGGCAAAATAACCCGTTGACACGGTCGTTAGGCACCTTAAGTGGGAAAAACAACCAGTTCGGTACCTTTGGTGGGCAAAACAACCTGTTGGAACGGTTGCTAGGCACCCTCAGTGGGCAAAACATCCTGTTGGCATGGTCTATAAACACCTTCAGCAGCAAAACAACCTGTTCATACAGTGGCTATTAGGTGGGAAGAACAACCCTTTAGGCTCCTTCAGTGGGCAAAACAGCCCATTACGCACCTTCGATGGCTAAAATAGCCTGTTGGCACCGTAGCTAGGCACCTTCGGTGGGAAAAATAGCCAATTGGGAACCTTTAGTGGACAAAATAGCCCGTTGACACGGTCGCTAGGGACATTTGGTGGGAAAAACAGCTATTTGGGCACTTTTGGTGGGCAAAATAGCCAATCACCCACTTCCTGTTGGCACAATTGCTAGGCAACCTCGGTGGGCAAAACATTCCGTTGGCATGATCTCTAGGCACCTTCGTTAGGCAAAACAATACATTGGGCGCCTTTGATGGGCAAAACAGCCCATTGACATGGTCACTGGGCACCTTTATTGGGAAAAATAGCTACTTGCCCACCTCCCGATGACACAGTCGCTAGGCACCCTCAGGTGGAAAAATAACCCGTTGGCATGGTCGCTAGGCACCTTCGGTTGACAAAACAACCCATTGGGCACCTTCGGGGGTAAAACAGCCCGTTGACACGGTCACTAGGCACCTTTGGTGGGAAAAACAGTCAATTGGGCACCTTTGGCGGGCAAGACAATCTGTTGGCACGATTGCTAGGCACCCCCAGTGGGCAAAATAACCTATTGGCATGGTCTCTAGGAACCTCCGATGAGCAAAACAACCCGTTAGCACTGTGGCTAGGAACCTTAGGTGGGAAGAACAACCCATTGGGCATCTTAGGTGGGCAAAACAGCCCATTATGCACCTTTGATGGCTAAAACAGCCCACTGGCACGATCGCTAGCCACCTTCGGTGGGAAAAAATAACTGATTGATGAACTTTCAGTGGGCAAAACAACCTGTTGGCATCATCAACGGGCAAAACAACCCGTTGATATGGTTGCTAGGCATTTTTAATGGGCAAAACAAACCATTGGGTACCTTTAGTGGGCAAAACAGCCCGTTGGCACGGTCGTTAGTTGGGTACTTTTGGTGGGAAAAGCAGCCAGTTGGGCACTTTTGGTGGGCAAAAAAGCCAGTTGCCCACTTTCTATTGGCATTGTCGCTAGGCAACCTCGGTGGGCAAAACAACCCATTCGCACAGTGGTTAGGCAACTTCGGTGCAAAAAATAACTCGTTGGACATCTTTGATGGGAAAAAAAGCTCATTGGAACAATCGCTAGGGACCTTCGTTGGCATGGTCATTAGGCACATTCGATGGAAAAACAATCCATTGCCACAGGAACTAGGCACCATCAGTGGGCAAATCAGCCCGTTAGCATGGTCGCTAGGTGCCTTCGGTGGGCAAAATAGCCTAATGGGCACCTTCGGTGGGTAAAACATCCAGTTGGCATGGTCGATAGGCACTCTCGGTATGCTAAACAGTCCGTTGGCACAGTCACTAGGCACCCTTGGTGGGAAAAATAGCCCGTTCGCACACCTTTGGTGGGCAAAACAACCCGTTTGGACAGTGGCTAGTTAATTTTGGTGGGAAAACAGCCTGTTGGGCACCTTCTGTGGGTAAAACAGCTCGTTAGGTAAAATAACTCGTTGGCACGGTCGATAAGGACCTTCAGTTGGAAAAATAGCCCGTTGGCACGCATTAGGTAGGCAAAACATTCCTTTGGCATGGTCCCTAGATAGATTAGGTTGAAAAACAACGCATTGGTACATCTTTGGTGGGCAAAATAGCCCGTTGACACAGTTGCTACACACCTTCAGTGGAAAAGACAACCCTTTGGCAAACCTTCGATGAATAAAACAGTTCGTTGGCCGGTCACTAGGCACATTTGGTGTAAAAACATTTCGTTGCCACGGTTGTTAGGCACCATCGGTAGGCAAAACAACCGGTTGGCATGGTCGCTAGGCACCTTCGATGGGCAAAACAGCTCATTGGGCACCTTTGTAAGGCAAAACAACTCGCTGGAATAGTCGCCAGGCATCTTTAGTGAGTAAAATAACCAGTTGGGCACCTTCGGTGGGCAAAACAACGCATTAGCATAGTCACTAGGCACCCTCAGTGGGAAAAATAACTCGTTGGCACGGTCGATAAGGACCTTCAGTTGGAAAAACAGCCCATTGGCACACATTATATGGGAAAAACATTCCGTTGGCATGATCCCTGGAAAGATTAGGTGGAAAAACAACACATTGGCACACCTTCGGTGGGCAAACAACCCGTTGACACAGTTGCTAGGTGCCTTCAGTGGAAAAAACAGCTCTTTGGCAAACCTTGGTGGGTAAAAAAGTCTGTTGGCCCGGTCACTAGGCACATTTGGTGCAAAAACGTTCCATTGCCACAGTTGCTAGGCACCATCGGTGGGCATAACAACCGGTTGGCATGGTCGCTAGGCACTTTTGATGGGCAAAACAGCTCATTGGGCACCTTTGCTAGGCGAAACAACCCGCTACAATAGTCGCTAGGCATCTTTGGTGGGTTAAATAACTAGTTGGGTGCCTTAGGTCGGCACAACAACCTATTGGCATAGTCACTCGGCACCTTCATTTGGCAAAGCAACCCGTTGGTATGGTCTCTAGGCACCTTCAGTGGGCAAAACAAACTGTTGGCACAATGATTAGGCACCTTTGGTGGGAAAAACAGTCTGTTGGCATGGTCGCTGGGCACCTTCGATGGGAAAAACAGTTTGTTAGGCACCTTCGGTGGGTAAAACAGTCCTTTGGCGTGGTCATTAGGCACCTTCAGTCGAAAGAATAGGCTATTCCTGCACCTTCATTGGACAAAATAGTACATTGGCGTGATCGCTAAGCACTATTGGTAGGCAAAACAATCTATTGGCATGGTCGCTAGGACACTTCGATGGGAAAAATAGCCTGTTGGCACAATCACTAGCACCTTTGGCGGGAAAAATAGCCAGTTGGACACCTTCAATGGTAAAACAGTAAGTTGCCCATCTTCCGTTGGCATGGCCACTAGGCACCATCAGTGGGCAAATCAACCTATTGGCATGGTCTCTAGGCACCTTCGGTGGCCAAAACAACCCATTGGGCTCCTTTGGTGGGCAAAACAGCCCGTTGACATAGTCGCCAGGCACCTTAGATGGGAAAAATGGCCAGTTGAGGCCCCTTTAGTAGGCAAAATAACCCATTGGTGGGAAAAACGACCCGTTGACACACCTTTCGCGAGCAAAACAGTCCGTTGGCATAGTCACTAGGCACATTCGGTGGGGAAAAATTGGCCTATTGGCTCACCTTCGGTGGGCAAAACAGCCCTTTGGTATGGTCACTAGGCACTTTTGTTAGGAAAAACAGCTCATTGGGCATCTTTGGTGGGTAAAACAGCCCGTTACCATGGTCGCTAGGCACTATTAGTGGGAAAAACAACCCATTAGGCACCTTCAGTGGGAAAAATAGCATCTTGTCACAGATGCTAGGCACCAATGGTGGGCAAAACAGCCTGTTGGCATGATTGCTATACACCTTTGGTGGGAAAAATAGCCCATTGGGCAACTTCGGTGGGTAAAACAACCCATTGGCACGGTCGCTAGGCACCATCGTTTTGAAAAACTACCTGTTGGGCACTTTCGGTAGGAAAAATAGCCCATTGGCACGATCGCTAGGTGCCTGTAGTGGGCAAAACACCCTGTTGAAAAGGTCGATAGGCACCTTCGATGGGCAAAGCAAGTTGTTCGCACGGCCGCTAGTGCCCTACAGTTGGAAAAACAGCTTATTGGGCACCTTCAATGGGCAAAACACCCCGTTGGTATAGTTGTTGGGTAGCTCCGATGGGAAAAAAGTCCATTGGAATGGTCGCTAGGTACCTTAGGTGGGCAAAACAGCCCATTGGCATAATTTCTAGGCACCATTTATGGGAAAAACAGCCCGTTGGCACATTCACTGGGCACTTATGGTGGGAAAAACAGCCAGTTGGGCACCTTTGGTGAGTAAAACAACCCACCAACTTGGCCCCTTTGGTGGGAAAAACAACTCAATGGGCACCCTTAGTGGGATAAACATCCCGTTGGTATGGTCTTTAGACACCCTCAGTGGGCAAAATAGCTTATTGGCATAGTCACTAGGCACCTTGGGTGGGCAAAACAACCTGGTGGCACAGCTGTTGGACACCTTTAGTGGGAAAAACAGCATGTTGGCACATCTTCGGTTGGCAAAATAGCATATTGACACTGTCACTAGGAACTTTGGATGGGAAAAACAACCCGTTGGTATGGTCGCTAGGCAGCTTCAGTGGGAAAAACAATATTTTAGTCAACTTCGGTGGGCAAGATAGCCCGTTGGCATGGTCGCTAGGCACCTTTGGTGGGAAATATAGCCCCTTAACGCACCTTCAATGGGCAAAACAGTATGATGGCATAATCGCTAAGCACAATTGGTGGGCAAAACAACCCATTGGCACGGTCACTACCCACCATCAGTGGGTAAAACTACCCATTGGCACGGGTGCAAAATAGCCCGTTGACACGATCTCTAGGCACTTTGGGTGGCTAAAATAGCCCATTCCCTCAATCACTAGGCGCCTTCGCTGGGCAAAACAACCCGTTGGTCCATACGTTAGCCACCTTTAGTGGGAAAACTGCTAGTTGGGTGCCTTCGGTGGGCTAAACAGCCCTTTGGCACAGTCACTATGCATCTTTGCTGGGAAAAATAGCCCGTTGGCACACCTTTGGTGAGCAAAACAGCCCGTTGGCAAAATTGTTAAGAACTGTTGGTGGGAACAATAGCTAGTTGGGTGCCTTTGGTCTGTAAAACAGTCCATTGATACGGTCGCTAGGCACCTTCGGTGGGTAAAACTACCCGTTGGTCTAGACACTAGGCACCTTGTCTGGGCAAAACAACCCGTTCACCCATTCTTTAGGCTCCTTTGGTGGGAAAAACAACTTATTGGGCACCTTGGATGGGTGAAACAACCCGCTAGCCCGGTAGTTAGGCACCACCAGTGGGAAAAACAACCCGTCGGGCACCTTTAGTGGGAAAAATGCCTCATTGACATAGTCACTAGGCACCTTTGGGGGGGAAAAAATCCGTTGTCATGGTCGCAACGCCCCTTCAGTTGGCAAAATAGCCTATTTATATGATCTGTAGGCATTTTGGTGGGCAAAACAGCCTGTTGACATGATTGCTGGGCACTCTCAGTGGGAAAAATAGCCTGTTGGGAGCCTTCGATGGAAAAACATTCCATTTGAACGGTCGCTAGGCACCTTTGGTGGGCAAAGAAACGCCTTCGCATGGCCGCTAGGCCCCTTTAGTAGGAAACACAACTCATTGGGCACCTTTGGTAGGCAAAACACCCCGTTAGCATGGTCAATAGACACCTTTGGTGGGCAAGACAACGCTTTGGCATGGTCAGTGGGCACCTTCGATGGGAAAATAATCCATCAGTATAGTCGTTAGGCACCTTCGGCGGGCAAGGTAGCCCATTGGCACAACCGCTAGACCCCTTCGTTAGGAAAAGCAACTCATTGGGCACCTTCAGTGGGAAAAACACCCTATTGGCACGGTCTCTAAACAACCTCAGTGGGCAAAACAACTCATTAGTATGGTCGCTAGGCACCTTGTTTAGGCAAAACAACCTGGTGGTACAGTTGCTAGGCACCTTTAATAGGAAAAATAGCCTGTTGGGCAACTTCGATGGGTAAAATAGCTTGTTGACACGGTCGTTAGGGACCTTTGGTGGAAAAAAACCCGTTGACACACCTTAAGTGGGTAAAACAGCACATTGACACGGTCGTTGGGCATCTTGGGTGGGCAAAACAACTCGTTCGTATTATTGCTAGGCACCTTTGGTAGGAAAAATAGTTTGTTGGGCACCTTCAGTGGGTAAAACAGCCCCTTGGCTCAGTCGCTATCCACCATTAGTGGGAAAAATAACCCGTTGGGAACCTTCGGTGGGAAAAATACCTCTTTGGAACGATTGCTAGGCACGTTCAGTTGGAAAAACACCTCGTTGGCACGACCATTAGGCACCTTTGGTAAGAAAAATAACCCGTCGGGCACTTACGGTGGGTAAAATAACCCGTTAACATAGTTGCTGGAAAAACAGCCTATTTGCATGGTTGGTAAGCACCTTGGTGGGCAAAACTACCCATTGGCACGGTCGCTAAGCACCCTCGGTGTGCAAAACAACCCATTGCCACAGTCGCTAGGCACCTTGGGTGGCCAAAACAACCCATTCGCACAGTCATTAGGCACCTTCGATGGGCAAAACAGTCACTAAGGACCTTCGGTAGGAAAAATAGCCCGTTGGCATGCATTCAGTAGGTAAAATAATACGTTGGCATAGTTGTTAGACCCCTTCGATGGGTAAAACAACCAATTGGGATGGTCGCTAGGCACCATCGGTGGGCAAAACAGCCTATTAAGCACCTTCAGTGGGCAAAACAGCCCGTTGACCCAGTCGTTAGACACTTTTGGTTAGAAAAATAGCCAGTTGGGCACCTTCGGTGGGCAAAACAACCCGTTGATATGGTTGCCAGGCACCCTCAGTGGGCAAAACAACATGTTGGCATGGTCTCTAGGCACCTTCGGTGGGAAAAACAATTCTTCAGAAACCTTCGGTGGGCAAAACACCCTATTGGTACTATAAGTAGGCACCCACGGTAGGCAAAACTACTCGTTGGCACGGTCACTAGACACCCCCAATGGGCAAAACAATTCGTTATCATAGTTGCTAGGCACCTTGGGGCAAAATAGCTTTTTGACATGATCGCTAGGCATCTTCGATAGAAAAAACAGCCCATTGGTACGTTCACTAGGCACCTTTCGTGGGAAAAATAGCCAATTGGGCACCTTCGATGGACAAAATAGCTCGTTGGCTTTTTCAATAAGCACCTTCGGTAGGTAAAACAACTCATTGGTATGAGGGCCAGGAACCTTCGGTGGGAAAAACAGCTCATTGCTCACCCTCGACTGGCAAAACAACTCGTTGACATAGTCACAAGGCACCTTCAGTGGCCAAAACAGCCCGTTGGCACGGTGGCTAGGCACTTTTTGTGGGAAAAATAACCTGTTGGGTACCTTTAGTGGGTAAAATAACTCGTTGGCACGGTCACAGGACACATTTGGTGGGAAAATAGCCCATTGGCAAACCTTCAATAGGCAGAACAATACTTTGGAACAGTCCCTAGGCACTATTAATGGACAAAATAACCTATTGGCATGCTTGCTGGGCGCCATCAGTGGGCCAAACAGGTTATTGAGCACCTACAGTGGGGAAAGTAGTCTATTGACATGGTCGCTAGGTACCTTTGGTTGGAAAAATAACTAATTGGGCACCTTCAGTGGGCAAAACATCTCGTTGGCACGTTTGCTTGGCACCCTCAGTGGGCAAAACAGCCCATTGGTATGACCTTTAGACACCTTCGATGGGTAAAACAACCAGTTGATATAGTGGCTAGGCACTTTCCGTGGGAAAAATAGTCAATTGGTAAGGTGGCTAGGTGCTTTCAGTAGGAAAAATAGTTCATTGGGCACCTTTCAGTTAGTAAAACAACCATTTGGCACGGTCGCTAGCTACCTTTTGGTGGGAAAAACAACCTGTTAGCACACCATTAATGGGAAAATAATCCACTGGCACGGTTGCTAGGCACCATCGGTGGGTAAAACAGCCCGTTGGCATGGTCGTTAGGCACCTTCGGTGGGCAAAACTGCCCATTGGGCACCTTTGGTGGGCAAAACAATCCATTGGCACACCTTAGGTGGCAAAACAATTCGTTGGCACGGTCACTAGGCACATTTGGTGGAAATAATAACCCGTTGGCTCCCCTTTGGTGGGCAAAACAACCCATTGGTACAGTCACTAGGCACTTTTGATGGGAAAAAAGCCCGTTGCGCACCCTTGTTGCGTAAAATAGCTCGTTCGCACGGTCGTTAGACACCATCAGTAGGAAAAACAACCCGTTGGGCACCTTCGGTGGGAAAAATAACCCATTGGCACAGTCGCTAGGCACCTTCGGTGGGCAAAACACCCTGTTGGCATGGTCGCTAGGCACCATCAATAGGAAAAACTACTCGTTGGACAACTTCGGAGATAAAAATAGCCCATTGGAACGGTCACTAAGCACCTTTAGTGGGTAAAACACCTTGTTGGCATGGTCGCTAGGCACCCTCGATAGGCAAAACTACCCGTTGGCATGGTGTCTAGACACCCTGGGTGAGCAAAACAGCCCATTGACATTGTCGCCAGACACCTTCGGTGGGCAAAACAGCCCGTTGGTACAGTGGCTAGGCAACTTTGCTAAGAAAAACAGCCCGTTGGGCACCCTTGGTGGGTAAAGCAACCCGTTTGGCATCATTGTTAGGTACCTTCGGTGGGAAAAATAGCCCATTGGCATAGTGGTTAGGCACCTTCGGTTTAAAAAATAGCCTGTTGGTCACCTTCGATGGGTAAAACAACCTGTTGGTACAATTACTAGGCACCTTCAGTGGGAAAAATTGCCCATTAGCACACCTTTAGCAAGCAAAACAGTACGTTGGCATAGTCGCTAGGCACATTTGGTAGGAAAACAACGCATTGGCCACCTTCGATGGGCAAAACAGCTCATTGGCACGGTCGCTAGGCACCCTAGGTGGGTGAAACAACCCGTTGGTATGGTCACTAGACACCTTTGGTGGGCAAAACAGCCTATTGGTACGATGGCTAGGCACCTTCAGTGGGAAAAATAGTCTGTTGGGCACCTTTAGTAGGCAAAACAATCCTTTGGCACAGTTGCTAGTCACCTTTGGTGGGAAAAATAACCCGTTGGCACACCATCGATGGGAAAATAGTTCGTTGGCACAGTTGGTAGGCATGATTAGTGGGCAGAATAGCCCGTTGGCATGGTTGCTAGACACCTAATGTGGGCGAAACTACCTATTGGGCACCTTTAGAGGGCAAAAAGGCTCGTTGGGTGCATTTGGTGGGAAAAACAGCTAGTTGGGTGCCATCAGTGGGCAAGACAGCCCATTGGCATGGATACCAGGCCCCCTCGGTGGGCAAAACTACCCATTGACACGGTTGCTAGGTGCCCTTGTTATGTAAAACAGCCAGTTGACATGGTCGCTAGGCACGTTAGGTGGCCAAAACAACTCGTTCACATAATCAATAGGCACCTTTGATGGACAAAATATCCCATTTCTGTATTTACTAGGCAACTTTGGTGAGAAAAATGGACAGTTGGGTGCCTTTGGTTGGCTAAACAGCCCGTTGGCACAACCGCTAGGTACCTTTGGTGGGAAAAATAGCTTGTTGACACACCTTGGGTGGGCAAAACAACCCGTTGGTACAGTTGTTAGGAACTTTTGGTGAGCACCATCGATGGGCAAAACAACCCATTGGCATGGTCGCTAGGTACCTTCGGTGGACAAAGCAACCCATGGGGCACCTTCAGTGGGCAAAACAACCCGTTGGCACGATCGCTAAGTACCTTTGAATGGAAAAACAACCAGTTGGGCACATCTGTGGGTAAAACATCCCGTTGGGACGGTTGTTGTGCCCCTTTGATTGACAAAACAGCTTATTGACATGATTGCTAGGCACTTCGGTGGGTAAAACAGCCTGTTGACACGGTTGCTAGGCACCCTCGATGGGAAAAGTAGCCTGTTGGGCACCTTTGGTGGGTAAAATAGTCTATTGGCACAGTTGCTAGGCACCTTCGGTGGGTAAAGCAATCCATTGGTGCATTCGTTAGGCACCTTTTGTGGGAAAAATAGCCAGTTGGGCACCTTTGGTGGGCAAAACAACTCATTTACACGTTCAATAGGTACCTTTGGTGAGAAAAATAGCCAATTGAGTGCTTTCGTTGGGCGGAACAACCATTGGCATTGTCACTAGGCACCTTTAGCGGGAAAAACAACTAGTCGCATGGTGGCTAGGCACCTTCGGTGGGAAAAATAGCCAGTTGGCATGGTGGCTAGGCACCTTCGGTGGGAAAAATAGCCTGTTAGGTACCTTTGGTGGGTAAAACAGCCCATTGACACGATCACTAGGCACCTTCGGTGGCAAAAACAGCCCGATGACACACCTTTAGTGGGAAAAATAGTACGTTAACACGGTCATTAGGCACCATAAATGGAAAACAACACATTGGTATGGTCACTAGGCACCTTCAGTGGGCAAAACAGCCCTTTGGCATGGGGGCTAGACACCTTTGGTGGACAAAATAGCCTATTGGACACCTTCAGTGGGCAAAACAGCTAGTTGACACAGTCACTAGGCACCTTTGGTTGGAAAAACAACCAGTTGGGCACCTTTGGTCGGGAAAACAACCCCTACGCACCCTCGGTAGGCAAAACAACCCGTTGGTATGGCCTCTAGGTACCTTCAGTAGGCAAAACAACCCGTTGGAATGGTGGCTAACAGGGCACCTTTAGTGGGCAAAATAGCTCGTTGGCACGGTCGCGAGGGACCTTTAGTGGGAAAAATAGCTCATTGGCATGCATTAGGTAGGCAAAACATTTCGTTGACATGGTCGCTAGGCACGTTCGGTGGAAAAACAACACGTTGGTGCTCTTCCGGTGAGCAAAACAGTCCGTTGACACGGCCGCTTGGCATCTTTGATGGGAAAAACAACCCTTGGGAAAACTTTTGGAGGGTAAAATAGTCCATTGGCATGGTCACTAGGCACATTTGGTGGAAAAATGTCCATTGGCAAGATTGCTAGGAACCATCAGTGGGCAAGTCAACCTGTTGGCATGGTCATTAGGCAACTTCAGTGGGCAAACCAGCCCATTGGGCAACTTCGATGGGCAAAATAGCCTGTGGACACGGTCATTAGGCACCCCCGATGGGCAAAACAACATATTGGCATAGTCACTAGGCACCTTCGGTGGGCAAAACAACCCGTCGGTATGGTGGTTAGATGACTTTAGTGGGAAAAAGGTCCGTTGGGCACCTTCAGTGAGAAAAACTACCCGTTGGCAGACCATCGGTGGGAAAATAGTCCATTGGCACGATTGCTAGGCACCATCGGTGGGTAAAGCAACCCGTCAGCAAGTTCGTTAGTCACCTTCGGTGGGCAAAACTACCCATTGGGTAGCTTTGGTAGGTATAAAAGCCCGTTGGGTGCTTTTGCTAGGAAAAATAGCTAGTTGTGTGCCTTCAGTGGGCAAGACAGCCCATTGGTAAAGTTGCTAGGCACCCTCGGTGGGCAAAACTACCTACTGGCATGACCTCTAGGTAACCACGGTGTGCAAAACAACCTATTGACAAGGTCACCAGACGCCTTGGGTGGCCAAAATAGCCCATTCTCATGGCTACTAGGCACCTTCGATGGGAAAAATAGCCAGTTGGGTGCCTTCGATGGGCTAAACAACTCGTTGGTACAACCGCTAGGCACCTTTGGTGGGAAAAGTAGCCCGTTGGCACACCTTTGGTGGGCAAAATAACCTATTGGCACAGTTGTTAGGAACTTTTGATAGGAAAAGCAGCCAGTTGGGTGCCTTTGGTGGGCAAAATAGTCCATTAATACCGTCGCTAGGCACCCTCAATGGGCAAAACTAACCATTGGCCCACAAGCTAGGCATCCTTCGTGGGCAAAACAACCCATTAACACAGTCGCTAGGAACCTTGGGTGGGTAAAACAGCTCGTTCGCACAGTTGCTAGGTAGCTTCAGTGGGAAAAATAGTTTGTTGGGACCCTTCTACAGGTAAAATAGCCCTTTGGCACGTCATTAGGCAACTTCGATGGGCAAATAGGCCGTTGGCACACCTTTAGTTGGCATGGTCGCTAGGCACCCTCAGTTGGCAAAATAACCCATTGGCATGGTCTTGAGGCACCTTCAGTGGGTAAAACAGCTCGTTGGCATGATCGCTAGGCACATTTGGTGGAAAAACAGGGCATTGGTGGACTTTTGATGGACAAAATAGCACGTTGACACTGTCGTTAGGCACCTTTGGTAGGAAAAGCAACTCGTTGGCACACCTTCGGTAGGAAAAATAGTCCATTGACATGGTTACTAGGCACATTTGGTGGAAAAAACAGCCCATTAGCTCAACTTCGGTGGGCAAAACAACTCGTTGGCATGGTCACTAGGCACTTTTGGTCTGAAAAACAGCTCGTTGGGCATCTTTGGCGGGTAAAACAGCCCGTTGGCACAGTCACTAGGCATCATTAGTGGGAAAAACAACCCTTTGGGCACCTTCGGTGGGAAAAATAGCCTGTTGGCATAGTTGCTAGGCACCTTTGGTTGGCAAAAGACCTTGCTGGCACAGTCGCTAGGCACCTTTGGTTGGCAAAAGACCTTGCTGGCACAGTCGCTAGGCACCTTTGGTGGGAAAAACAGCTCATTGGGCACCTTCTTTAGATAAAACAACCCGTTGGCATGGTCGCTAGGCACCATCACTGGGAAAAATAGCCTGTTGTGCACCTTCAGTGGCAAGAATAGCTTATTGGCACAGTCGCTAGGTGCCTTTAATAGGCAAAACACCTTGTTGGCACGGTCGATTGGCACCTTCTGTAGGTAAAGCAACCTAATGGCATGACCGTTAGGGCCCTTCTGTTGGAAAAACAGCTCATTGGGCACCTTCGGTGGGCAAAACACCCTGTTGGCATAATTGTTGGACACCCTCGGTAGGCAAAACACCCCGTTGGCATAGTTATTGGACACCCTCGGTGGCAAAACAGCTCGTTGGTATAGCCGCTAGGCACCTTGGGTGGGCAAAACAACCCGTTGGCATGGTCTTTAAGTACCTTCGGTGGGAAAAACAGTCCATTAACATAATCGCTAGGCACCTTTTATAGGAAAAACAGCCTGTTGGGCACCTTAGGTGAACAAAAGTTCTCTTTGGAACGGTCTCTAGGCACCTTAGGTAGGCAAAACAGCCCGTTGGCACATTCACCAGACACATTTAGGGGGAAAAACAGCCTGTTGGGGCACCTTTGGTGGGTAAATTAGCCCGTTGGTAATGTCACTAGGCACCTTCGATGGGCAAAACAACTCGTTGGTATGATGGTTAGGCCCCTTCGGTGGGAAAAACAGCTCATTGGGCATCCTTGGTGGGCAAACCAACACATTGCCATGCTCGCTACGCACCTTCAGTGGGCAAAACAGCCCATTGGCATGGTGACTACAACCTATTGGCATAGTCTCTAGGCATCTTTGGCGGGCAAAACAACCCGTTGGCATAGTGGCTAGGCATCTTTAGTGGGAAAACAACCCGTTAGGCACCTTCGGTGGGCAAAATAACCCATTGGGTACATTCGATGGGTAAAACAACCCTTTAACAATATCACTAGGCTCCTTTGGTGGGAAAAATAGCTGGTTAGAGCATCTTTAGTGGGCAAAATAGCACGTTGACACGATCGCTAAGTACCATCGGTGGGCAAAATAACCCTTTGACATGGTCATTAGGCACCTTCAGTGGGCAAAACAACCCATTGAGCACCTTTGATGGGCAAAATAGCCCATTGGGACGGTTGCTAGGCTCCTTCAGTAGGAAAAATAACCCATTGTTCCACCTTTAGTGGGCAAAACAATACGTTGGCACGATCGCTAAGCACCATCAGTGGGCAAAACAACCTACTGGCATGGTCTCTAGGCACCTTGGGTGGGTAAAATAACCCATTGGCATGGGATATGTGAAGAGAAGGCAAGTAGGATATGTGAGTGTTCATAAGGGTAAAACAAGTAGAAGAATTATCAAAGAAGAGGGAGGAGAGGAGAGCATCGGATGGAGCAAAGTTTCTTTGAAACTCATCAAACACTTTAACAAAGAAGAAGACAAATGGAAGAGTCGTGAAAGACTCCTTAAAACAAGTCTTTGATTAATGAAAATAATATGTGGACATGTAGGCAAGTGACATGTGTCACACTCTCATTGGCTTACTCAATTTTCTTTCAATTCAATTCCCAATTTCTCTCCAAAATTCCAATGGCTCAATTCAAAAATTCTTAATTTCATATGTCTAAATTTCTAGCGCCATTGGATAGTCATTTTCTCTACCAGGAAACCCTTATTCTACCGCTTGGCAGTTTTTCGGGTCCAAAAATGACCTCGAAAAATTCCCAGAAAATGTCTATAATTTTCTAAAAATCTCAAAACCCCAATACCCTCTCCAATTCAATTTTTACACACTCACCCTTCTGATTACACTTCTTGCAGATCACATCTGGCCTCTTCCAACATCTATAAGCCAAGTGATTTGACTTACCAT
>JAOQML010145865.1:0-14940 GCA_027568935.1 Erythroxylum urbanii | reverse complement strand
CTACTATGCATGTGCATATGTGAATGCATGCATATGTCACTATTCACTTATACACTAGGTGAGGGGATGTTACAATTAGAGTCGCAGATCTATCTAAAAAATATGCTTTACATATATGAGGATTTAACAAAAATTAAAACTAATCCTTTAGTCCCAGCTGACCAACCTTTAAGACATGTCTTCTATCCAAAAATTTTACAAAATCTCTTCTAAGCAGTCTTAGAAACTAAGTCGTCATTCTCTCGAACCTGCAACTGTCAACATTACAATTTGGTTGAGTTTTGTGAAATCAGTTAAGTAATTATCCTCGATGGTTCACTCTTGTTATACAACATAATAATTCATGCTATCATATAATCCACAACATCACAATTATCATCATATGATATCACGAAACACTTTGTTCATAATTTTTCACATTTCAAAATCTATACAATTCATCATTTCATTGCGATCGTGCAAATTATAATCAAATAATCAATCACACATATCATACAATAAAAGTCCTCAAAACATTGTAATCATTCAATTTATTCATATCATATGTATATGTAATGTTTATGAGACTCAACTTCATTTAATTATATTGTTGTGATCTAGTGCCTTTTTCACTATCCCGTATCCATTGTGGATATTGAGCTCTATCATACTATCCCGTATCTATTGTAGATATTGGTCTTTCATACAAATTGAGCCATAGGCTCTTACCACAGATGCTTGAGCTTTAAGCTCTTTTTCACTAGTGATTCCAGTACAATTGCTTTTATATTTCATGCATTCATGGAATAAATGCGTATCACATTTTCGAACATCATATTCAGTTTATTGCAATTGCAATTACTTTCTTATTTACATTGGTCATCGGACTTGGTCTGGCATTCAACATATAAGTTGAGAATACATGTAGTCAATCATATTCACATTCAAGGAACACTTCTAATGTATTATTCATGCATTAAATGCCTCAGACATTTTATGTACGAAAATCAGTACATAGCATCATATATCAAATTAATTCAAAATTGAAACAAACAATCAAGGTGAGACCATACTAGGTTACTCACTAGTGCTCTCTTTAGTTTAATGCTTCGATGCCCCGGTAATGTATGGAAGCGGTCGCTCAACGTGTTCTTCTATATGCAAACACATACATTTATATGTCACTCATGCATTTTCATATGAATAATCAATCATAAATACATTTATAAATGTATCATGTAATATGCATGTTCAATGAAAAATTCTAAGGTATGTTTCCTTAATACACCTTATAATCAATTTACAACATCCTCCAATCATTCTTTAATCCATAGTACCCTTTACTCACTTTAATCCTTTCATTTAACATCAACTAAATTCATTTAAGCTAGCTTAAACCTTAATACCTCATATGGAAATACCCTAGCATTGGTTTGTTCAACTATTGCATAATCAAAACATTTGCATGAAAAACAAATCACTGTCCACAATCTTTTTTCTGCATTTTCTCCAGATTTTCTCAGAGAGATTTCGGGTTAGATTTATATGGCTATTTTGACCCAGAAACTGAAGTTTTTAAACATTAAGTTCTGCCAATAAAATGTTCCTCTATGTCTTAAGTTGCAAACACAATAAAAATCATTCAATTAGGTTCAGTAATTCATAATTTATGTTCAAAATATTACAGACCATGCACATTCCAAATTTTAACTAATGCATGATCGTGCACTCCCATGGTTGAAGGATTAGTGCACGATCGTGCTTGTTCAAGTTCGTGCACTCCCCTACTTATAATGTTAGTGCATGAATGTCCTCGAACACGATCGTGCACTGCTATAATTGAAGGTTTGGTGCATGATCGGGCATGTGCATGATCTTGCACCCCTGATGTGCACTCTAACTTGTAAAACACATATCTCTTAGTTTCGATATCCAAAATTTACAAACTTTATACCAATAGAAAGCTAAGAGAATAATATACAATTTTTATGAAGACAACTTGGTCTGATTAGGCCTACATTAATAAATTTTATTAGATAAAATAGAGAACAATTTCTGTCAAGGATAATGTTGATGCCTATGACAAAGCTCAACTTCAAGGTAAATTTCAAAGCCTTTAATGACAGAATGAAAATTCAACTTCTTCATGAAAATTGTAGCTGTATATTTCTAGTTTAATATAGATTAAAATCCATCCAATTTGGATATTCACAAATCAAAGTATGTCCAAAATATAGATGCATGTTCAGTAAAAGCACTGCGTATAACATACTCCAACACACTTCATTGCCAAAATCCTGTCATTTCTCCATCATTTGTCTATCCTTTCAAGTTAATGAATCAATTAATCCTAAATTTCAAGTTCAGTCACAATTCACAAATTCATGAATGATCATCACTCAAAACTAGAACCTAATTCCATATTTTTCCATATTACAATTTCTGCATTTCACTACTTTTCATTTAACTCCAATTACCACAATCGTTTATCTTGTTAATCATATCACTGAATTTGCTTCTTCCTTCACCACCCACACATGCATACACACCATTTATGCATGTATCAATCCACAAGCATGGAAACATACACAACTCACGCATACATCCATTTACATACATTAAAACCTCATCTTAATGTCATTTACACTACTATAAAACTTAAAGCATAACTTACTTATTTTAACCTTCAAATCCTTCAGCAAAATTCCAGAAATGGGGAGAGCAAATAAGAGATTTTAGTGTATGGAAAAACACAAGGATTCAGCAACAATCAAAACCCCTAAATGGCTTAAGACTTTCCAAGGTGTAATGTCGATAAGCCAAGAACACAAAAATACCCAGCTAGGTGTTTCAGTAATGAAGAGCAAGGAAAAAGATGATGTTTTCAGTGGTGAACAATAAGGGAGCTACAGAAACTTCCTTGCCCAAAAACGTTACTTAGGTGTCTCATTTATGTCTTAACACATGTCTCCAATGCATGTCCACCATTTGTCACCTATGTAAAGCTACCATTTGTCTCTTAGCTATTGGTCCACATGTCACACATTAATAGGCCTATTTGTCACTCCATAATTAGTCCATTTGTCCTTCATCTAAGCTACCAAATGTCACACTTCCATTTGTCTCTTATTTCTACATTTTTCCTAGTCTAAAATACCCTAAATTTTTGACAAATTTCCAAAATATCACCAAAAATGCTAAATCAATTCTAATACACACCAATTCAATTTTCAAGTCAAATAATCCACAATTCACATTTTAATCACATTAAAATCATTTATACCTAAAAATGTAAATGAATGCATGTACAATTATTTTAATGAGCTTCAACATTATTCACGTATATGTGTATGCCATATGATGCATGAAATGCACTTCTAAATTCTCAATAAATTCTTATATATAGTATCTCAGGGTTCTAACCCTAATTATGGGATAATGGGATGTTACAGAAAATAACCCATTGGCACAATTGCTAGGCATTTTTTGATGGGAAAAAGAACACGTTAGCATGGTCACTGGGCACCTTCAGCGAGAAAATAGCCTGTTAACACACCTTTAGTGGGAAAATCAGCTAGTCGGCATGGTTGCTAGGAAACTTCTGTGAGAAAAAACCCATTGGCATGGCCGCTGGGCACTTTCGGTGCAAAAAACAGCAAGTTGAGACAGTCACCTGGCACTTTTGGGGGCAATAGCACTTTGGCACATCTTTGGTGGGAAAAACAACCCATTGGTATGGTTGCTAGGCACCTTTGGTGAGAAAACAGCTTATTAGAACACCTTTATTGGGAAAGACAACACATTAGCAAGGTCATTGGGCACCGTCAGTGAGAAAAGAGCCCGTTGGCACACCTTCGGTGTAAAAAACAACCTATTGGCATGGTAGTTGTGCACCTTGTGTAAGAACACATCCGGTTGGCACAGTCGCTTGAAACTTTTGGTCAGAAAATAGCCAATTAGAATGCCTTCAGTGGGCAAAATAGCCCATTAGAACGGTCACTGAGTACCTTTAGTAGGAAAAACAACCTATTGGCACATTTGGTTAGAAAACAACCTGTTGGCACCCCTTTGGTGGGAAAAGTAGCACACCTTCGGTGAGAAAATAGCTCTGTGGAACACCTTTAGGGGAAAACAACCAATTTGCACGATCAATGGGAACCTTTGGTGGGAAAATAGCCTATTAGCACAGTCATTGGGCACTTTTGATTGGAAAAACAACATGTTCGCCCAATTGGTCAACATCTTCGGTGACAAAGTAGCCCGTTGGCACACATTTGATGGGAAAAACAACCCATTAGCACAATTTCTAAGCATCTTCCATGAGAAAACAACTCATTAGTATGGTCACTGTGCACCTTCTGTAAGAAAATAGTCTATTGCCACACCTTGGGAAAAACAGCACATTGGCACACCTTCATTGGGATAAACAACACGTTGGCACGTTAGCACGGTTGTTTGGCACGGTGGTTGAGAAAATGGCCCGTTGGCACATCTTTGTTAGGAAAAACAAGATGTAGGCAAGGTTGCTTGGCACATTCAGTAAGAAAACAGCCTATTGACACACCTTTGTTAGGAAAAACAACAAGTTGGCTTGATCGTTGGACACCTTTTGTAAGAAAACAGCCCATTGGCACACCTTAGATGGGAAAAATAGCTCGTTGTCAATATCAGTGGGCACCTTTGGTGAGAAAATAGTCTGTTAGAACAACTTAAGTGGGAAAAATAGCCCGTTGGTAGGATCGTTAGGCACCTTTGGTGAGAAAATAACCTGTTGAAGCACCTTTGGTGAGAAAATAGCCCGTTGGAACACCATTGGTGAGAAAACAACTCATTGGTACGATCACTGGGCACCTTCGGTAGGCAAAATAGCCTGTTGGCACACATTAGGCAGGAAAAACAACCCATTACTGCGCACCTTTATGAGAAAAAATTCGTTGGCATGGTCGATTGGAATCTTCAATAAGAAAATAGCTCGTTGACACACCTTTAGTGAGAAAAATAGCCCATTGGCACTATTGCTGCCCACCGTCGGTGAGAAAAGAGCACTTTGGCATACCTTTATTAGGAAAACAACACGTTGGCAAGGTCACTTGGATCCTTCGATGAGTAAACAACCTTTTGGCAGATCTTTATTGGGGAAAACAATAAGTTGGCATGACTGTTGGGCATCTCTGATGAAAAATAGCTCATTGACACACCTTCATTTGAAAAAATAGTACGTTGGCACGATCACTGGGCACTTTTAGTGATAAAATAACTGGTTGGCTCAGCTGCTAGACACTTTTGGAGGGAAAAATAGGTCATTGCACACCTTAAGTGGGAAACACAACACGTTGGGATGGTTATTGGGCACCTTCAATATGAAGACAACTCATTTGACACCTTTGGTGAGAAAATAGCCAGGTGTCACAGTCGCTGCGCACCATCTGCAAGAAAGACAGCTTATTGGCAAAACTTTGGTGGGAAAAATAACCTATTCATATTATCCAGGGGTACCTTTGCCGAGAAAAACATCTCGTTGGTATGGTCGTTGGGTATCTTTCGTAAGAAAACAGCTTGACCGCATAATCGTTAGGCACCTTTGGTAGGAAAAATAGCTTGTTGGAACACTTTCAGTGGGCAACATAGCCTGTTGGCACATATTCAATGGCAAAAACAACCCGTTGGCATGGTGGCTGGACACCATCTGTGACAAAACAGTCCATTGAACCTATTGGGCACTATCGTTAGGCACCTTTTGTGGAAAAACAACCTGTTGGCACTTTTTTTGGCAACCTTCGAAGAGGAAACAACCTGTTGACACAATCGCTAGGCAATTATGGTGGGAAAAATAGTATTTTGGCACACTTTTAGTGGGTAAATCAACCTACTGGCACCCTATTAGTGGGAAAAATAGCACGTTCGGATGGTCGCTAGGCACCTTCTGTGGGAAAACAACCCATTGGCACTGTTACTGGGAACCTTCAGTGAGAAAACAACCTATTGTTATAGTCACTATGCAATTTCAATGGGAAAAATAACACGTTGGCACACTTTCGGTGGGCCAAACAACCTGTTCGCACTCTATTAGTGGGAAAAACAACACGTTTGTATATTCGCTAGGCACTTTCTGTGGGAAAACAACCCATTGGCACATTTGCTGGGTAATGTTGGTAGAAAAACAAGCACATTGGCATAATTACTGGGCACCTTTAGTGGGCAAAACAACCTATTGGCACACATTCAATGAGAAAAATAGCACGTTGGCACAATTACTGGCTCATTCGATGAGAAAAGAGCCCGTTGGTACCCCTTTGATGGGCAAAACAACCTCTTGGCACAATCATTAGGCACCTTCGATAGGAAAAACTTCCAATTGGCACATCTTTGGTGGGAAAAAAGCTAGTTGGCACAGTTGCTAGGCACCTTTTATGAGAAAACAGCCCGTTGACACTATCGTTGGGCACCATCGGTAGGAAAAACATCCCATTGGCACACTTTCAATAGGAAAAACAACCTATTAACATAATCTCTAGGCACATTCGGTCAGAAATCAGCCTATTGGCACACATTAGGTGAGAAAAACAACCCATTGGCATGTCAATGGGAACATTCAGTAATAAAACTACATATTGGCATGGTTGCTGAGCACTTTCATTGGGAAAAACAGCACGTTGGCCAGATCGTTGAGCACCTTCCATGAGAAAACAACATAATGGCACACCTTTGGTAGGCAAAATAGCCCATTGGTAAACATTCGGTGGGAAAAACAACTTGTTGGCATTATTGTTAGGCACCTTCCGTGTGTAAACAACTCATTGGCACGGTCACTGGGCAACTTTGGTAAGCAAATAGCCTGTTAGCACACGTTTAGTAGGAAAACAACCCATGGGAAAAGTCGTTGAGCACCGTCGGCTAGAAAATAACCCTTTGGCATACCTTTGTTGGGAAAACAACACGTTGGCAAGGTCACTTGGCACGTTTGGTGAGAATAAAACCTATTGCCACTCCTTTATTAGTTAAAACAATAAGTTGGCATGGTCGTTCAGCACCTTCGATGGGAAAACAGCCTATTGGGACACTTTGTTAGGAAAAACAACTTATTGGCACAGTCACTAGGCACCTTCGATGATAAAAAAGCTCGTTGGCTCGGTCAATGGGCACTTTTGGTGAGAAAACAGTCTTTGGCACCCCTTCAGTAGGAAAAACAAGACGTTGGCATGCTCCCTGGGCACCTTTAGTAAGAAAACAACTCATTAACACAAGTTCGATGGAAAAAACAGCTCGTTGGCACATGTTCGATGGGCAAAACAGTCAATTGGCAAGGTCATTGGACACCTTTGGTAAGAAAACAACCTATTGGAACACCTTCGATAGGAAACTCATTAGCATGATCGCTAGGCACCTTTGGTGAGAAGACAGCCCATTGGTGCACCTTCGGAGGGAAAAATAGTCTGTTAGCACATATTTGATGGGCAAAAAGTCGGTTGGCACAATGGTTAGGAACCATCAATAGGAAACACATCATGTTGGCACACCTTCGGTGAGAAGAATAGCCCCTTGATAAGGTTGCTGTGTACAATTATGAGAAAATAAATCGTTGGCACAGTCATTAGGCACTTTTTGTAGGAAAAACAGCCAATTGATAGACCTTCAGTGGGAGAAACAGAATGTTGGCATAGTCGTTGGGCTCTTTTGGTCATAAATTAACCCGTTGACATAGTCATTGAGCCCCTTTGGCGAGAAAATAGCTCGTCGGCACACCTTTGGTGGGAAAAACAGCCTATTGCCATGATCGCTGGGCACCTTCATTAGGAAAACATCCTGATGGAAAACCTTCGACGGGCAAAACATTGGATTGGCACAGTCATTAGGTACTTTTGGTGGGAAAAATAACACGTTGACATGGTCGTTGGCCACCTTCCATAGGAAAAACAACACGTTGGAACATTTTTTGGGAAAAATAGCACATTTTCAACGTCACTGGGCACCTTCGATGAGAAAACAGCCTGATGGCACAGTTATTGGGAACCTTTAATGAGAAAATAGTTTATTGGCTCGGTCGCTGGGCGCCTTAGTTGAGAAAAACAGCTTGTTAGCACCATCACTCAATAACTTTGGTCAGAAATCAGCCCTTCGATACCCATTCGGTGGCAAAATAGCCTGTTGACACAGTTATTGGGCACCTTCCATAGGAAAAACAACTCATTAGCACATTTGTTAGGCACTTTTGGTGCAAAAAACAACCTATTGGCATCCCTTTAGTGAGAAAAATAGTAGGCTCGGAAGGTCGCTGGGCACCATTAGTGAGAAAACAACTTATTAGCATTATTCTTGGGAACCTTTAGTGAGAAAACAGCCTATTGGCATTATTACTGGGCACCATCGTCAAAAAATCAGCCCATCGACACAATTTCTTGGTAATTTTTATTGGGAAAAATAGCACATTGGCACAGTTACTAGGCACCTTTACTAGGCAAAACAACCCGTCGGCACGCATTCGATGAAAAAAACTCGTTGGCATAATTACTGGGCTCATTTAGTGAGAAAAGAACCTATTAGCACCCCTTTGATGGGCAGAACAACCTGTTCGCATGATCACTAGGCACCTTCAATAGGAAAAACTTCCAATTAGCACATCTTCGGTGGGAAAAGAGACCGTTGGCACAGTTGCTGGGCACCATTTATGAGAAAACAACTTGTTAGCACTATCATTGGCACCTTCGGTCAGAAAAACATCCCGTTGGCATACCTTTGATGAGGCAAACAATCTATTGACATGATATCTAGGCACATTCGGTAAGAAATCAGCCTCTTGGCATACATTTAGTGAGAAAAACAACCTGTTGGCATAGTTACTGGCAACATTCAGTGAGAAAACTGCCCATTGACACGGTCACTGGGCACTTTCGATGGAAAAACAACACGTTGGCATACCTTCAATGGCAAAACAACCCATTAGAACACATTTGATGGGAAAAACAACTTGTTGGCATTGTTGTTAGGCACCTTCTGTGAGAAAACAACTCGTTGGCATGATCATTGGGTAACTTTGATAAGAAAATAGCCTGCTAGCATACATTTAATAGAAAAAACAGCTCATGGCATGGTCGCTGAGCACTATCAGCTAGAAAACAACCCTTTGGCACACCTTTGTTAGGAAAACAACACATTAGCAAGGTCAATTGGCACCTTTATTAAGCAAACAGGCAGTTGGCACACCTTTGGTAGGAAAAACAATAAGATGGTATAGTTGCTCGGCACTTTCGATGAGAAAATAGGCCGTTGGCACACCTTGTTGAGAAAAAACAACTCATTGGCACAACCACTAGGTGTTTCGATGATTAAAAGCCTATTGGCTTGATCGCTGGGCACTTTTGGTGAAAGAAATCCTTGGCACCTTTTAGTGGGAAAAAATAAGAAGTTGGCATGGTCCCTGAGTACCTTCAGTAAGAAAACAGCTCATTGGCACAACTTCGGTGGGAAAGGCAGCCCGTTGGCACACCTTCGAAGGAAAAAATAGCCAATTGCCAAGGTCGTTGGGAACCATCAGTAAGAAAAAAACCCATTAGCACACCTTCAGTAGGAAAAACATCTTATTAGCATGATCACTAGGCACCTTTGGTAAGATGACAGCTCGTTGGTACACCTTCAAAGGGCAAAATAGCCTATTGGCATATCTTCGATAGGCAAAAACTCAGTTGGCACATTGGTTGGGCGCCTTTGATGGGAAACACATCATGTTGGCACACCTTTGGTAAGAAAAATAGCCCCTTAACATGGTCATTGAGCACCATTGGTGAGAAAACAGCTCGTTAGCACAGTCTCTAGGCACTTTTGGTAAGAAAAACAGCCCATTGGCACACCTTCAGTGGGAGAAACAACACCTTGTCATGGTCGTTAGGCTCCTTCGGTAAAAAATCAACCTGTTGACATGATCACTAGACTTATTTCGTTAGAAAATAACCCAGTGACATGGTCACTAGGCCCTTTTGGTCAGAAAATAGCTCGTTGGCACATCTTTGGTGGGAAAAACAGCCTATTGTCACGATTGTTAAGCACCTGCGGTGGGAAAACATCCTATTGGCAAACCTTCGATTGGTAAATATCCTATTGGCGTGATCGCTGGGTAATTTCAGTAGGAAAAATAGCACGTTGGCATGGTTGTTGGCCACCTTCCATAGGAAAAACAACACGTTGGAACATTTGTTGGGCACTTTTGGTAGGAAAAACAACCTATTGGCACCACTTTGGTGGGAAAATAACACGCTTTCAAGGTCGCTGGGCACCTTCGATGAGAAAACAACCTATTGGCATAGTTGCTGGGAACCTTCGGTGAGAAAGCAGTCCATTGGCATTGTCACTGGGCACTTTAGTTGAAAAAAATAGCTCGTTAGCATTATCGGTCAGCACCTTCGATCAAAAGTTAGCCTGTCGACACCCATTCAGTAGGCAAAATAGCCTATTGGCATGGCTGTTAGGCACCTTCCATAGCAAAAACACCATGTTGGCTCCCCTTTAATGGGAAAAATAGTATGTTTGCAAGGTCACTGGGCATTTTCAATGAGAAAACAACTTATTGGCATTGTTGTTGGGAACCTTCGGTGAGAAAATAGCCTGTTGGCACTATCGCTGGGCACAATCATTCATAAAAGAACCCACCAGCATAGTTATTGGGCACTTTCAGTAGGAAAACATAGCCTGTTGGCTCACATTTGGTGGGAAAAATAGCTAGCTAGCACTATTGCTAGGCGCCTTCAGTCAGAAATCAGTCTATTGGCACTATCGCTATGCATCTTCCGTGAGAAAATAGCCTATTGACATGGTCAATGGGCATCTTTAGTGAGAAAAGAGCTCATTGGCATTAATCACTGGGCACATTAGCTAAGATGGCATCCTGCTGGTAAACCTTTAGTTACTGAGCACTTTTGGCTGGAAAACAGCGCATTAACATAGTGACTGGGCTGCTTGGGTGAAAAAATATCTAGTTGGCAGACCTTTTCTTGGCAAGATAACTCGTTAGCAAGGTCGTTGGGCACTATTTATGGGAAAACAACCCATTGGCAAAACTTTGGTGGGCAAGACAACCGGTTGGTACACCTTTACTTGGCAAGACAGCTCGTTGACATGATCATTGGGAACTTTCGGTGAGAAAATATCACGCTGGCAAACCTTCGTTATGAAAAATAGGGATTGGAACGGTTGTTAGACACTTTCGTTGATAAAACTTCTAGTTGGCACATCTTTAGAAGCAAAAATAGCCCGTTGGCATGGTCATTAGGCATATTCAATGTGAAGATAGCCCGTTAGCACAACTTTGGTGGGAAAAAAAGTCATTGGCACAATCGTTAGGCATTTTCATTGAGAAAATAACCTGTTCATACACCTTCGGTGGGCTAAATGGCCTGTTTGCATGGTTGTTAGGCACATTCAGTAGGAAAAATACATTATTGACACAACTTCTATAGGAAAACAACCCGTTCATATGATTATGGATCATCTTTGGTGAGAAAACACCCTGTTGACATGGTCGCTAAGCATCTTTAGTGGGAATAATAGCCTATTGGCATGATTATTGGGCACGTTAGGTAGAAAAAATAACTTATTGGCCCAATTTTGGTAGGACAAACAACCCATTCGCATAATCGGTGGCACCTCTGGTGATAAAAGACCACGTTGGCACGGTCACAGGGAACATTCAGTGAGAAAACAACTTGTTGGCCTAAATGCTGGCACCTTCGATACGCAAAACAACCCATTAGCACACATTTGGTGAGAAAACAGTTCGTTGGCACAGTTCATTGGCACCTTTGGTCAGAAAAGAGCTCGTTGGCATACCTCCGATAGGCAAAATAGCCTATTAACACAATCGCTAGGCACCTTCAGTAGGAAAACTTCCAATTGGCATACCTTTGTTGGGAAAAGAGCCTGTCCGCATAGTTGCTGGGCATATTTTGTTAGAAAACAGGCTATTGGCACGATCTCTAGCATCTTCAGTGGGAATAATAGCCTGTTGATAAGATCGTTGGGCACATTAGGTAGGAAAAATAACTTATTGGCATAATTTTGGTGGAAAAGACAGCCTATTCACACAGTCGGGGCAACTTTGGTGAGAAAACATCTTATTAGCACAGTCACAAGGCACCTTCGATAAAGAAACAGCCAATTGGTATAATCGCTTGGCACCTTCAATGGGCAAAACAACCCGTTGGCACACATTTGGTGAGAAAAATAGCTTGTTGGCATAGTTTCTAGGCTCCTTAGGTGAGAAAATAGCCTGTCGGCACATCTTTGATGGGTAAAGAAGCTTGTTGGCACAGTCATTGGGCAAGTTCGATAGGAAAAACTTCTAGTTGGCACACCTTTGGTGGGAAAAAGAGCCTATTGGCACAATTGCTAGAAACCTGTTCTTAGAAAATAGCCCATTGGCATTGTTCCTAGGCACCTTTGGTAGGAAAAACATCCCATTGGCACACCTTTGGTGGGAGAAATAGCCCATTGACACAATCTCTAGGCACATTCGGTTAGTGAGAAAATACTTCGTTGGCAAGGTCACTTGGCATCTTCAATGAGAAAACAACTCGTTGGCACACATTGTTGGGAAAAATAGCTCATTAGAAAGATCACTTCGCACCTTTGGTGATAAAACAACATATTGACACACCTTTGTTGGTAAAAACAGTCTATTGGTATGATCATTAGGCACCTTTGGTGATGAAACAACCCGGGCACTTTTCGAGTGAAAACAAGTCATTGGCACACCTTCGGTGGAAAACACAACATGTTGGGACAGTCATTGGGCACCTTCAATGAGAAAATAGCCCATTGGACACTTTTAGCGAGAAAATACCCTGGTGGCATTATCGCTGGGTGCCTTCAATAGGAAAAACAATTTGTTGGAAAAATTTCAGTGGGAAAAACAGCTCGTTCACACGATTAAGGTGCTTCTTTGGTGAGAAATTACCTCGTTGGCACAGTCATTGGGCACCTTTGGTGAGAAAATAGCCAGTTGGCAAACATTTGATGGCAAAAACAACCCGTTGGCATGGTCACTGGGCACCATCCATGAGAAAACAATCTATTGGCGCCCCATTTATGTGAAAAACAACACATTTGCACAGTCACTAGGCACTTTTTGTGGGAAAACAACCTGTCGGCACTATTGTTAGGAAATTTTGGTAAGAAAATAGTCTATTGACAAAGTCGCTGGGCACTTTTGGTGGGAAAAATAGCACGTTGGCAAGGTCGCTAGGCACCTTCGATGGGCCCATTACCACACATTCAGTTAGAAAGAAAACCCTTTAGCGTAGTCATTGGGCTCCTTCACTGAGGAAACAACCCCGTTGGCACACCTTCACTAGACAAAATAGCCAGTTGGCATACCTTTAGTGGAAAAATAATCTATTGACATGATCGTAGAGTAGCTTTGGTGAGAAAATAGTCCTTTGACTGTAACACCCCCTTACTGTAGGGTACGTATCGGGACACCCGTAGGTCATTCCGATGCATATCCTATGATAAGGGAGCGCTACGTGCAATCACTACAGTACTCCACATGGCATCATATCAATTTGAATAATAAAGTAGTAATTATAAACCACAGTATTTTTAAAACCAAACTCTTCCTCATTTCATTGATCATAATCAGAAATTTGTACAACATCTCATTCTGTACTGTCTGTACATACATACAAAAAACCTAGTACAGATGCTACATGAAGGAGAAAGAAATACAACAAAGCTATCTAGGTCATCCCAAAAATCCCAGCTAATCGACCTGTGAGCCATGACCTCTCTCGCCAACACGATCTACACGGTCAGAGAAGTCCCTCTGGAGCTAGGAGTCTACTCTCGGTCCTGAAAAATATGTTGCAATTTTGGGTGAGTTTGTGAACTCAGTGAGGTAACCATCATCGATGGTCCACTCAATTCATGCAACACATTAAGCATAGTACAATTATCCACACATTAAACATATCACAAGTATTTTATAATTTCACAGAATCAGAAGTATCATACAAGCTCAGAAGTATCACATTAAGCACATAAGAATAAGGCATTAAGCCTTTCACTCAATCAAACACTTTAAACAAATGCATATGAAATGCTCATGTGACACTTTTCCAATTTATTACGGTGTTGTGACCGAGTGCCTGAAACTGTCCCATTATGGGCACATTAATCGTTGAGCCTGAGGCTCTAAATCACTGTGGAGCTCAAGGCTCCAAATCAATCGTTGAGCATAAAGCTTTAGTCGGTGGCTGCTCCGGTCACAACTGTCATTAATCTGATCATGCATTCATAAATGAAGTGCATATGTCATACTTATGCACGTATGCATATGTCTCAATTAATCACATCAACATAATCACAATTGATCATGATCACAATCACATTGAAACACATAAGGCACAAGTCATATACAAGTAACACTTCTATGTCATAACTCCCCATATTCAGTCATCGGACCTTCTGTCTGGAATCTATAATCAAACACACAATTCCCACCATTATTTTCCACAATTAATAAAGAACACAGAAATTGAGAGAACCATCTAGGTCACTCACCAATAGCTTCCGAGCTAATGCCTGGAAGTCTCGGCAACGTCGGTATGCTGACGTTCCAACTGTGCCTCTATACAAACCAAATACACATACATTATAATTTGAGCAATAAAAAATGTATAATAATGCACATGTAAGAATTTAAATGAGTACAATGCATGTTCATGACAATCCTGGTGTCAATCAGAAATTTAATCCGAAAAATATTCGGTCCACTCATTTAGGGTTTAACCCAATAATTCCTAAAAATCTCAGAAAAATAACAAAATGACAAGGAGAGGTAGAGGAATGTTTTAGAAGTCCAACGCTTCGAAAATGGGGTCAATCGGAGGTCAGATGTAAAAGTTATAAGCAATTGAATGTCAAAGGGTTCGGATGTAGCAAAAATTACACAAATGCCACTGATTACGCACCATC
>JAOQML010145849.1:0-14949 GCA_027568935.1 Erythroxylum urbanii | reverse complement strand
TATTTATTTATTTTGAAATATGAAATAATTGATTAATGAAATCACAAAATAACACTGTGCAAAGGGGACTGTACATGTTATACATTATATTATTAGAATAGATTTGCTTTTTATATAAATACTTGACTAATAGTAAAGGTTGAGCAGACCTCGGACAATGTAAATTACTGAAAGTTATTTTAGAGTTGCTTTCCACCTGATTACCTAACAAGAAAGCAAGCAAAGACGCGCATAAAAATTCTGTAAATCATGAACTCAGTTGTTCCAACCGAGAAAATGGAAGCAAGCAAGCCTGCAAATCCTGAAAGTGGTGAAGCTCATAACCAACCTGAGGAGACAGGGACTAACTGTGTTATTTCCAGTGATAGCTTCCAAGATAAATTAAGAAAATTGATGGACTCAGATGCCTCAGACAAGGAAGACGATGAAGGAAAAAAACCCTTGATAGGAGAGGTTCCAATGTTGTTAGGCATGGAATTTGAGCTCAGGAAGTACTTCCATCCTCGTATCATGTCGATTGGTCCTCTCCACCATATCAAGAATTCGAACGAGCTCAAGAAAGGCCAACTGTATAAACTTCAGCTGGCGAAACGTTTCATTGAAAATAACTGCGAGTCCATTGAAAATAGCCGCAAGTCCCCAGAGATACTATACAACAATATTCTTAATAAAATCGAAACTTTCAAGGAATGCTACGATCATCATGAGGAGCTGCTAAATGAGTTCGAACAGGATGACCGGGAACTTGCATGGATGTTCTTTGTAGATGGATGTGCATTAATCCAATTTGTTAAACTTTATGTCCTGTTTGGGTGGATCGCGTTCTATTATATGGACATTGACCGTGATCAAGTAAACGTTATGGCAACAGATTTGATTCTATTAGATAACCAGCTTCCCTTGGGAGTCCTGAAATTGATTATGGGATTTATTGAGGAAGATGATCAGCACTTGAGGATTTTAATCCGTGATTTCGCCAAAGCAATCATGGAAATGATGCACTTTGAAGGATGGGCAGAGGATGAACAAGCAGACATTGGGACAGACCTGACTGTTAAAACGGAAAATCATATGCTTGAGCTCATTTGGATGAACTTCGTCAAAAAGGTTTGCCAAAACTGCAAAAGGACTACTATTTGAAATCTCTTTGCTGTGGTTTAAGAATTAATTCAACAAAAGCTCTCTCAATAATTTTTTGAGTATATTAGCATTAATGGGTTCCCATAAACCTTTTTGCAGGAAATATATTATCGTTCTGATAATACCAAGGCAACTTCTCGACAGTTTCGCAGTGTTAAGGATCTTCAGGCAGCAGGAATCATATTGGAGCCGAACAATTCTAGTAGCTCTCTTGGTGATATATCTTTCAACCGGGGAACTTTTTTCTGTAACCTGAAGATTCCTAGCTTTCGTGTTAGTGAACAAGGGAAGTTTCTTGTATTCAACTTAATAGCATTTGAAATGCATCCAAATTTCGACAAGGACCGGGTAGTCACATCTTATATAAGCTTTCTCAATTCACTCATAGCGACTAAAGAAGATGTTGCGGAGTTGCGGAAGGCAGGAATACTCTTCAACTATCTTTCGAACGATGAAGAAGTTTTAAAAACCTTTCAAGAGCTCACTTCAGGCTTGAAACCTTATCCTGACATCTTCTCTAGTACCAAAGAGGAACTTATAAACTACTTCAATGACAAGAAGAGCATGACAACTGGGAAATGGTTGAGTGAAGCAATGCATGTCTATTTTAGAAGTCCATGGACTACAATAGCTTTCGGTTCTGCAACTCTTCTTCTGATCCTGACAATTATTCAGGCCGTCTTCTCAGTTTTAGCATATGCTCAGCGCAGATAAACAACTTGTGACCTCATTCTAGGAAATTTTAATGCAATCTGCAGTGAGTGGGTAGCTTCAATTTTCAATGCCAGTCTCAATTTGAGAAAAAAATATAACCTTTGATGTAATGCTCTAGTTGGGATTTTCTTGTATCTTTCTCTTGACTCTTGTTTTAAATGTATTAGAAATTAAAAGAAAATGATTTCTGTTGAGTTTGATTACAGAATTGGTTTATCTTCAAGCATAGCATATACACAAAGGATGCAATCAATATCCAACTTTTCGAGATCCAAAAGAAGGGAACTTCATGGATTCATTATATTGTCGAAACTGATAAAGGAAACACACCCAACGGAGAGTTGTGTGTGAATTGAAATTTTTCGCAAGTTACCGTCAATCCAAATAAATCACAGGTGGCTATTAAAAATTAAAATAAAAGTAGCCTCGTGCAATTTGAAAACAATAGTAGATATAGTCTGAAAATTTAAAAGCTAAGGAAAAAGTAAGAACGAACAATCAATTTATAATTATTCGGCTTATAACTAAGCCGACGTTTAGTCTTCAAGTATCTAATTTGAGTATTTCACTAAAAAATTTCCAAGTAGTAATTTGACGAGTTTCTCTAAGCTTACAAGTACATCTTTTTAAAGGTTTTTCAACCTTCCACACTAGTAATATTGAATCAGCATCTACAATTTCTTAACAAATAAAAGTGGGATTTGCTCAATATAAGCTTCAATGAATATTGATCTCTCTCTCGATAGAGTGTTTTCACTTCTAAAGCATAGAGGGTATAATGTGTAACTTTTGAGAATGAGTATTGATGTTACTAATGTATTTCTGAAATCTGGTAAAAATTTTGAATGCAGTAGTTCTCCCTTAAATAGGAATTTCCTTTAACTAGTCGTTGCTTCAATTTGATCATGGGCTAACTGACAATCCCATTTGATAGAATCTTCAAATATTTGGCTGTTTGGATAATCTTTTCACTATGTCTTGAAACTAACTGTCGAATCAATTGAATAGTAGGATCCTTCGTCCGTAAAAAAATGATAGGAACTTATCTATTCCAAATTTTATGAAACCGTTTATGATTTTTTCAAATAAGGTTGTTAATATGGTTCCTGCAAATATGAATTGTTAAACGTACCTCTTTTTATATTGTCTACATAAATGAAATAATCCAATGAAATTGATTTTTTTGAGATGTAATATTATTGATTGTTATCATCAAAATCATTTTAAAACCTTGAGCTAATAATCTCCTCTTTTTGAAGATGACAAGCAATAACAGATATATTTTCAAAAGATTTAAGTAACTGTGAAGGATTTCGAAAAGTACCTATAATCTTTATATGTCCTTACTCATAACCATGATTAGAAGGATCCACTACTACCATTAAGAAACTTAGACGCAAGCATATAGTTAAAATATGAAATCAAGCCTAATATCAAGTCGCTATCATATTAACAAATTTCAAAACACAAAAGCATTTGAAAATTAACAAAATATATCATCTATCATCTCCTCTTTACTCTCCCCCTTTGTCATTATCAAAAAGAAGGGAAGGAAATTAAACAGACAAAGTAGAAGTAAAAATCATTGACAGAAGTAAAAGTCATTCACATAAAACTTTAAAAAGAGTATGTTTTTCATTGAAAGTATTCCTCAAGAGAAGAAATAATCAAAGAAGAGTTTGCATGTCATTTAGTTGATCCTACATTCTTATCATATAAGCACTAATTTGATCTTGATGTCCAGTAGCTGTTGTTAAAGCACAAATGTGTTGGCACCGTCAGAGGAAATGGGATTCTAGCACTCTTGAGAAGGATCCGTGACCTCTGTAGCCTGTTTTGTCTTCTTGTTCACCCAAATATTGTTTTTTAGCTTGTAGCCAAATTGAAAGGGAATGGAAGAATGGTATTTGGTAGGCTCATACCATTCTAAATTGTCAAATGAAACACCATAATGGGAAAGTATTTTTGTCAATAGCATCCCATAAGGCAAACACCCATTAGTGTTCTTATGACTCCTTTTATCTAACATAAATTGAATAATCATAGCTGGTAGATTCATTCAATTACCTGTTAGCATATTGTAGATAACATAGGTGTCTAGGAGACTAAATCGTTCAACAAAGTTACTCCGTGAGGAAATTAACATGGCAGAAAGCGATATAAGGGATCTTTGTAAAAGATCCAACTGTCTACACTAGGGTCTTCCGTTTTGGGTGTTTTCAGTACAAAGACAAATGGATCGAACAACTTCTGCCAGGTCCTGGTCAACAACATCCCACTTGTGATAAGAAAAATTAGTGCGGCCAATAGGGGCTATATTTATCAAATTTCCTAGAATCTCACACTCAAACAATCGCCAATTCTCCATCAATAATATCTTTTCTTATATGAGTGTAGAAAGATCTCACCAGCTCACCCTACACAGTTTCATTCAAGGAAAGGAAATTGCGCCAACCTACTTAAAGGAAGTAGGGAAAGATAGCAATACCAATATTATTGAATAAGAGAGGAGGCATAATACGCCTAGCAACCACCTTTCTTTTCTCATAGTGCATTTTGTATCTTGCTTCAGCTTCTAGTGATTGAAAGGTTTTAGGAGGTGTTGAGGGCTCTCCTTTCTCTTTTACAATATTTGGAGTATTCTACTTAGGTGTTTAGGGATGTCTCTAGTTTTGTGTTTGGTCATTCTGTCCACAGGTGTTGACCTTATGTAAGACTTGGAGATTGTATAAAGGCATAAGATGGAAGAAAGTTATTTTTTAATGGCCATGATTACAGATAGGCCATCTCCAAAGAAAGTCATTTTTAATGGCCATGATTACAGATAGGCCATCTCCACCTACATTCACCAGCACAAAGGTTGATATAGCAACATATACAACCTGGGATCGATCAAACATGATGTGTTACCTAACAATTAAGAAATCAATCTCATATCATCTCTTAAGTGGACTTCCAGAGATGGACATAGCAAAAGATTTTCTGAATAATGTCTCATAGAGATACAGGGTCTCTTCCTATATTGAGATAAGTACCTTAATGAAAGAATTATTCTCCATAAGATACACTAGAGAAGGGGAAGTGCGAGAGTACATAATCAGAATGGTCCATCTCTAGAGTGAGTTAAAGGCACTAAATATTCCAATTCCTGATGTTTGTATAGTTCACTAGGCTGTAAACACACTCCCTCCAAATTTTGGTATTTTGGTGACGATATATTATTTGCAAGTTGAGGCTTAGTACATCAATGATATAATTACCCGATGCATTGCTAAGGAGAAGAAGCTAAAAAATGTAGCTCCTATAGCCCTTAATGCAACCAAAAGGAAGGTAACGATGAAGCTTGCTAAATTCAAAGGTAAAATATTTAAAGTTTCTCCACATATTGATGTTAGTCAATCTAGTGCTGGTAAAGGTCCTGTGGATATAAAGAATGTGAGGTGTTTGTTTTGTAAAATGAAAGGACATAAAAAATAGGATTGCCAGAGGTATAAGACACAGAAGGAAAGGCAAAAGCTGTTATCTAACTCCTTGGATTGTATAATCAATGAGTCTAATCTCACTATACCCACGTCAAGTTCTTGGTGGCTAGATAATGGAGCTTTTAATCATGTTGCTTCTACAATGCAAGGTATCATACATAAGAGAAAGTCAAATAAAGAGGATGAAAGACTAGTAGAGGACAATAATAAATAACTAAATGTAATATATGCAGGGGATATGTGTTTGAACCTTGATACAGGGTTTGTTCTAGTTTTATGATAGGTGCTTAATTGATTATGAATTTATTCCATAAAACTTAGTGATTATTGTTATAAAATTGGTTAAGATACTTACTTTGACTCCTATGTGATTTTAGGGACAATTCGGAAGCAAAGAAATTAAAGTAAGTCAAAAACATGATCTTTAGGCCATTTTTTGAAGATTAATATTCACTTGTCTTCATGAAGCAAGAATGAGAAATATTGGACCAAGTAAAGACAAGAAAATCAAGATGATGAAGCAACATTGCTCACGGTATACAGCTGGAAAGATAAGGAAGTAGAAAATCTGTGCATGCCATGCATGTTTTAATGTTAATTTAAATGAGTAATGGATGGATGGTTAGATGATGGATGGTAGCGTTTAATGGATAAAGGAGAGCTAAACAGAAGCAGGTGGATAGCTGGAAACATAAAGTACAATAAGACAACAACACATGAAGAAACTGCATGGCAACATGGTGAGGCAAGGAGCACAAAATGACAGCAATAGTGGAAATAAAGAAGGGACAAAATGCAAGTAACATATGAAGAATACTTAGGCATATGGATAAATAAGAAAAGCAAAACATAAACGTTGAAAGGATGACACCAAAAAGCACAGTAGCAAGAGATAATAGGAAGACAACGAAGAAGGGTTTATGGGAAGCGTTGGCTTTAATAAAAAGGGAGAACAAAAAAGGTTTTTCGGCTAGAGGTTTTCGGCTGAAGCAAAATAGAGAATACGATAGGTGTTTTGGGCTGAATCGTGGGGGAACTTTGGGAGATTCGAGAAAACATAAAGATGGAGGCAAGCTCTCCACCATGAGGAGACCCATGAAGGGGTAGCTTTCCGACATCGATTCAACGGGGATATTAGTGCTAATGACCCGATTAAGCATTCCTTTTCTTGTTTTTGTTGTTTCTTTCTCTCGTATTGAATTGATTATATTATCTTAAGTTAATTGATTTGGGTTTGGTGTACGGATAATCGTATTCTTGTCATCATTCGATTATTTGTGTATAAACCTATTAGGTTTTGTGAAAAGATGATTTGAATGTATTCATTAGATCGTTTTATTACAACTTTATTGCTAGAATTTTAATATAGCTTGTAATTGTTATATTTGAAATTCATTTGTAGCTACTAATAGTTCGTAATCATTAGTGATAAAATAATCTAAGTTAAATGATGCATTATATGTGGTGATTGCCTTGATTAATCAGTTTTTCTAATTAGTAATGCTACTACCCAATTAAATATAGAGATCGTATCCTAGGTTATTCGGTAGTTAAGTTTAATTAATAATCATATCTTAATTAAACAATTCCTAAGGGGAAACTCAGGTTAATACATTAACCTATGATTAATAGTTCAAAGAGAGATAAAAGAACAACAATTCAATGAAATGTGCTTGATTAGGATTTAGGTCGAGATTGAACTAAGGACTCAGGTTCCTTACGAATTCACCACTTTCATTATTTTTTAAGAGTTTTCTTTAAATTACTTTTGTTAATTAGTTTAGCATTATTTTATTTTCTTATTTTAAAACCAAAACCCCTAAACCTAAATACCGATTAATTTCATTTCAAAAAATTTAAACATACTCCCTATGGAATTGACCTAGACTCACTATTGCTGCAACAATAGTCTAGTCTATTTTGACTAGAATTACGATTCGTTGTCAATTTTGGCACCATTGTCGAGGAGTGCGATATTTAGTTTTTGTTCTTTATTTTAATTGGTGTTTTGTATATTTGTTCATAATTAGTTTTTTTCAGTTATTTCTTGATCTTTTCACTTTTTGTTTTGTGTTAGTGATTTAAAATTTTAAATATATATATATTCATAGACGGAAGTAATTTCTTTCATAATTCATATTCCCAACTTTATAATTATGTTTGGAGTGATCGTACAAATTTTAATTATAGATGGGATAATCAACATAATTACTTCCTTGATAGCTTACAGGACTCACAACGATTCCCGTGTAGACCATAATCTTCTTATTACAACTCAGGTCCATCTCTGAAAGAATTGGTTAATGTTGTTATTATTAATACTCCACAATTCCAACAAGATGAAAGGCAATTTTGGTCTAGTTTTCAAAATTGGGTGAGCCAACAAAACTTAAGCACATCCTTGGAAGAATTATTCAATCTTGTTGCTTCTAACGCTTTGCATATTCAGCAGGATATAATATAGTTCTAGCAAGAAACAATGTCTCGAATCTAGAATTTGGCAAGCCAGATGGTTTAATTGATGGAAGTTATCGACCACCTAGCATCACAAAGCGAGGAGACGCAACCATTTCAACCCAAGATATACCCAATGGATGTTAGCGTAGAGACCTTACAAAGTGATGAAAAGTTTGAGAATCTAGAGTGCACTGCTCAAGGAATTGCGTGTCAATAGTTGAGGAGGAGCTCGAATCAAAAAAAGATATCTTTTAGCTTAGAGGTAAATATTAAGTTCCAATTTATTGTTAATACTGACCCTTCACGTCTACCGAGTAGGTTGGAAGAATTAAAAGATGAAGAAAAAGACGAATAGTTATTTGAAATATTTCTCGAGTGCATGGATTCAGTAGAGATTAAGAGTCCAAGGATAGGAAAAAGTTGAATGGGAATAATTGTCAACCAAGGCCCTATCCGGAAGAACCTCATGCAGAGAGAGCGCAAGCTATGACACCAAAAGAACATAATTTTGTCACGTGAGGACAAAACATAGAGTTGAGCCAATGACCCTAAACAAAGACACTTCTTGGGAGACAACCTAAAGGAAGTAAATTTCTTTACTTTACATTTTTGCATTTCTTTTTATATACATGTGTGTTTCTATGTTAGTTGTTTGTTTTTAATTGTTTTAAGTTTTCAACCAAAATAAGAGAAAATAAAACAAAACAAATAATGATTTTCTCATATTTTTTTCTATTGCTTTTAGAATTATATAGTCATGACTAGAGAATGCATTGACTAGAAAATTTTATGGAAACTTTATCATGTACTTTTATTCTTATGATTGGTCGAGTGCATTATGTTTATAAGAGTAATGATTAATGATAGACAAAAGTCGGTGAGATTTTAAGCCTTTATAGACTGAGACATTCATATCAGTCTCATTGTCTTTGTTTATATATGACCTTTATTACGTGTGCATCCTTATTTTGCCTTGAATTTCTATTCGAGACCATATTTTTATCACGTGCATTAACATGGAGATGATTAGGCATTCTTTACCTTTTTGAACTACATTAGCTAAATAGCTTACCTATTATCTGATTTTCCTTTTGATAAGCCCCTTTGAGCTTTATACCTTTCTTTTTGTATAAACCACATTATATGTGTTAAGTGTAACCAAATGTCCTACATAAGTCATAAAGTTAATGGAGCATTTTTGATTGTTGAGTTTATGGATATACAAAAATATAAGTGTATGGGTGTACATATATGTGGGTTAGTTATAATGTTGAGATGCTATTTTATGTCCTATCCTTGAAATTCCCGTGTTAATGTAGTTTCGTTTAATGTTATATAAAAGAATAACATTAAAAGAAACTACATCAACTTGGGAATTTTATAATAAGCAAAAGAAAAATAGAAAAGAAAAAGCAAAAAGTAAAAAACAAAAAGCAAAAAGAAAAGAAAAATATATGTTTAAATAAATGCATTAAGGAGAAAGTTCATATGTGTTGAAAAGTTGTTTATGATTAATGCATTCTCCTAAAGTTGTATTAAATGGGTTATTTAAGTATATTAGATATGAGTTAGATGTTGGCTTAGAAGGTTCACTCTTTGTAGTTTCAATGTATTATCATCAATTGTATGAGTGATCTCGTCGGATTGGTAAATGCTTAACGTGGTTTGTGTATGAGAACTTGAACTTGAGTTGTGAAACATCATTTTTTCATTTATCATAATTGATATACACAATTGTGAGGGAATGTTGGTTTTTACAATTAATGTTACATCAAGCATTGCTTTTGTTTCACTAGCTTTGATGGCTTTCATACTACTTGACCCAAATACATTTTACCTTACCTTTGCCCACATTACAACCTTGAAAAGTCCTTTGAATCCATGATTTTGCATGTGACCTTTAGTGTTAGAGAAATGAAATAATATGCAAAGTTATGGATTGTCATGATCATGAATGATGTTGAGTGTACTCATAGATATATTTTAGTTAAACACATTTTCCAAATCTACCATTAAATTGCCCGGTTTTTAAAGGTATTGAATGTTGATTGATCATGGCTTGGAATGTTAAGTTCTTATTCTGATTTTTGAAAGTCATTCATCTTTGTTTATGATTATTTATTCTTGGAATATATGAGAATTGAATAAATGTTTTTGGGTCTTTGAGCTTAATCTTGATGTTTTGCCCGAAGACGGCTAAAAGCTAAGTATGGAGAAAATTGATAGGTGTTTAATTGATTATGAATTTATTCTATAACACTTAGTGATTATTGCTATGAAATTGCTTAAGACACTCACTTTGACTCATATGTGATTTTAGGTACAATTTAGAAGCAAAGAAGTTAAAGTAAGTCAAAAGCATGATATTTGGGCCATTTTTTGAAGATTAATATTCACTTATCTTAATAGAGTAAGAATGAAAATATTGGAGTAAGTAAAGACAAGAAAATCAAGATGATGAAGCAACACTGCTTACAGCATACAGCTTGAAAGATAAAGAAGTAGAAAATCTGTGCATGCCATGCATGTTTTAACGTTAATTTAAATGAGTAATGGCTGGATGGTTGAATAATGGATAGTAGCGTTTAATGAATAAAGGAAAGCTAACAACAGCAGGTGGATAGTTGGAAGCATGAAGCACAATATGACAACAACACATGAAGAAAACACGAGGTAGCATGGTGAGGTAAGGAGCACAAAACGATAGCAGCAGTGGGTAGCAAAAAAAGGCCAAAAAGCAAGTAACACATGAAGAATACACAGGCGTATGGAAAAATAAGAAAAGCAAAATGCAGATGTTGAAAGGATGAGAACAGAATGCAAAATAGCAAGAGATAATAGGCTGACAATGAAGAAGGGTTTAAGGGAAGCGTTGGTTTTAATAAAAAGGGATAACAAAGAGGGTTTTTGGCTGGAGCAAAATAGGGAATAAAATAGGTTTTTTGGGCTGAATCAAGGGGGAGCTTCAAGAGAGCACAGAAATGGAGGGGTAGCTTTCCGATGCCAGTTCAATTGGGATATCGACATCGATGACTCGATTAAGCATTCATTTTCTTACTTTTGTTGTTTCTTTTTCTCTGTTAAATTGATTGTTTTATATTATGTTAATTGATTTGAGTTTTGTGTATGGAAATCAATTTTGTGTATGAAAAATCGTATTCTCGTTATCGTTCGATTATTTGTGTATGAACCAATGGGTATTAAGAAAAGATTATTTGAATGTGTTCATTAGATCGTTTTATTATAAACCCATTGCTAGAATTTCAACGTAATCCGTAGTTGTTATATTTAAAATTCATTTGTATCGACTAATGGTTCGTAATCATTAGGGATAACATAACCTAGGTTAAATGATGCATTATATGTGGTTATTGCCTTAATTAATCGGTTTTCCTAATTCGTAATGCTACTACCCAATTAAATAAAGATCATATCTTAGACTATTCATTAGTTAGTTTTAATTAACGATCGTATCTTAATTAAACAATAACTAAGAGAAAATTCGGGTTAATACATTAACCTATGATTAATAGTTTAAGGAAGGGTAAAAGAACAACAATTCAATGAAATGTGTTTAGTTAGGGTTTAGGTCGAGATTGAACCAACGAACCAGATTTCCAACTAATTCACCACTTTCATTATTTTTTAGATGTTTTCTTTAAATTACTTTTGTTAATTAGTTTAACATTTTTTATTTTCTTATTTTAAAACCAAAACCCCCTAAACCTAAATACCAATTAATTTCATTTCAATAACTTTACACACACTCTCCGTGGGATCGACTTAGACTCACCACTGCTACAGTAGTAGTCTAGTTTATTTTGACTAGCGTTATGACGCGTTGTCATTTTACATGACAAATTTTATATACCGTCGTTTAGACGGAATTTGATCTTTGTATCAAGTTTGTAGGTTATAGTTTTGTTATTGATGCTTCTATTGTACAGTTGTTTAATGTAAAACATATTGGTATAACCTTCTTGTCATATGGTTTGTATAGAATGTGTGTTGCCCTGGATGAGATATACGCTACTTCTTATCTTACTGAAAAGGTCATAAAAAAGAGAGCTCTAATAAAGGATAAGTCATACATGTTTTGGAATAAAATATTAGGCCATATTTCTAGAGATAAGGTTGAGAGATTGTTTACAGAAAACATTCTCCCAATTTTAGATGATGATGTCTGGAAGTATGTGTTAACTTGTTCGTGAACCGAAAGTACATGGTTGTTGAAGTGAGTAATAAATCGGTGAGAACTGAGTCATGTCCACTGGGATTATGAGAAAATTTAAATCTACGCTAGTTAACGGCATTTGGAATCAGGTTGGGTGAAATTTTGAAAGTTTAAAAAGCAATTTAATGAATTAACAAAAACTCAAATAAATTTCTAAGCCTACCCAATTAAATCCAACCAAAATAATTATGAATATGACAAATCTCTATGATAACTAATTAATAAAAGAATGCAACAATTAACTAATTAAAGGTATTAACGTCAATGGGGAATGACATTCTCTTAGGGAATGATATTTTTGCCAACCTTAATATTGAAATACCTATCCTCCACAAATAAAAAATCCTAACCTTGTAAGTGAATTTTAAGAGTAAGTAATCCCCTTCTCCCAATGGTGAATTAATCTATCCACTCTATGTATCACTTAGTAATCTCTTACTTAAGTTCTTCTTAAAGTTTTTTAAGTCCAAATTCAAACTTTTATTTTCACATCCTAAGTTTCTTAGGTCTCCCAACTCACACGAAAATCCTAGCTGGAATTCCTTAAATGAAGACTGCGGTTTTGTGAGTGAAGTGAATGCTTAAGTGGGGCTATTGCTTGTTTGGCAGTGAATGTAGGCCTAAGCATTGGTGAGTGGCATGGAGTGGAGTCGGTGTTGGTGGGTAGTGATTGGAGGCTTACTACATTCTGGAGCTTGGGTGAGTTAATGGAGGTTGTGTTTCATCTGGAGCTTTTGTGGGTGCATACTAGTGAGACATGAGTATATGAGGGGAGGTTAATGCATGCATTGCTGTGAGTGAGGCTGGCTTGGTCTCTTGTGCGTGGAAGTAAAAGCTGTGTTGGTGGAGGGCTGTATGCGTTGCTTGGATGTTACGTGAGTGACAGCTGAGTCAAGGTAACGTGAAAGTTGGCTACGGCGTGATGTATGCATGAGTGACAGCTGCATAAGTGGAGGCTTAAAGATGCGTGAATGGACGTTTAATTGGAGGCAGCATTTTTGCATAAGTGAATGGTGCTTACGTGAAGGGTTTTTGCGGGAATGAGTGGAGAGCTACTACACAGATGGAAGCTTAGAGGCTGATTCATGGAGGCTGCTAGGCGTTGATTCGTGAATCAAGTGGAGCTAGTTGGAGATGTGAATTTCTGCTAGATGGATGCGTAATCTTCTGCTGGATGGATGTGTAAATGAGAGTGGAGTGGAGGTTAGGTGATTTTTCTTTTGCTTTCGGTGGAGTGGAGGGCTGACATGATCTTTGTGTAGAGGTTGGCGTGATTTTTGGTCTAGAGGCTGCATCTCTTCCTTTAGTCAAATGGAGTCTTTGTTGTGTTGTGCGTCAATATGGAGGTGCTGCATTGTCTTTTAGTGAAAGGAGGCTGCTGCTGGTGTCTCTTCTTTTTCAGCCACTTTTACTTCTTTTTCTCCAAAACAACTCCAAATATTCAAATGTAATATAAAAAACAGTAATTTAGTAAATATCTACCCCAAAGGACTACACAATTGACCCAAATTAACGCATCAAATAATAGTCTATCAGTTTTCTATCATAACTACTTCAAGGGTAAGTTGACTAAAATAAAGAAAAAAGGGGTCAATTTGTGTTTCTGGCTTACTAGACCACATCCATACAGATGTATACAGACCTTAGAAAATTAGCTTATATAATTCTAGATATTTTCTGACATTTATTTAAGACTATTCCTATTATAAAAATGTGTTCTTGCTTAAGGAAAAGTCTAAAGTTCTTGATAAATTGAAGATCTTTATGGCTAAAGTTGAGAACCAATTAGGAAGGTCGTTCAAGATCATCAGATTAGACTATTAAGGTGAATACTATGGCAAACATAGGGTTTCAGGAAAAGAAAAGGGTTTGATTGCCAAATATATTAAATTATGTGGAATAGTGGCTCAATTCACTATGTTAAGAAGTCTTGAGCAAAATGGTATGGTCGAAAGGCAGAATCACACCTTAAAGGACATGATGAGGTTAATACAAAGTAGGACTAATCTACCTAAATACCTTTGGGGCCATAAAGATTGTCTTGTATATACTCAACAAAGTCTCAAGCAAGTCCGTTGAGAAGAATCCTTTTGAGATTTGGAAGGGCCAAAAACCTAGCCTCTCCCACAATTGTATATGAGGATGCCCTACTAAGGAACAATTGATATCCCAACCACTTTAAAGGATACAAATTCTACTGCAAAGAAGGAGGGATTAGAATAGTGGAATTACAAATAGCTAAGTTTTTGGAGTATGATGTCTGTAATGAGGGTGGTCCTTCTAGCCCTTTAAATGAAAGTAGGGTGGATACTACAGTCATTTCGTATCCATCACCTATATAGACAGAATTAATGGATCCAAGCTTAAGTACCATACTAGTATAGAAAAAAGAACCCATACTTGTACAAGCTGGGGTTCCTGAGGTATAAAAATCAATTCAGTTCATAAGATCCACCAGAGTGAAACGACCTGCTATTTCATCTGATTACATGGTCTATTTGGGTAAACAAAATTGTGATATAGGACATGTTATAGATCCAGTCACTTTTTCAGAATTTATTTTTGGACCCTATGCAGATTCGTTGTGGGATGCAATAAAGGATAATATGGAATCCGTGAAGCATAATAAGGTATAGGAGTTAGTTAATTTGTCTCAAAATTGCAAACCATCAATTATAAATGGATTTTTAAGACCAAAAAGACTCTCAGGGTAAAGTTGAGTAATTTTAAGCTCGATTGGTTGGCCGATGGTTCAATCAGAGAGAAGGGATTGACTTTAATATTACCATTTCTCCTATATCCTTTAATAATACATTTAGAGTGATTATAGCAATAGTAGCTCATCATGATATGGAGCTACATTAGATAGATGTCAAAAACGCTTTCCTAAATAGAGACCTTTATGTAGAGGTCTTTCTGGAG
>JAOQML010145833.1:0-14951 GCA_027568935.1 Erythroxylum urbanii | reverse complement strand
GGCTATTTTTCCCACTAAAAGTGCCTTACGACCGTGCCAATGGGCTATTTTACCCATCGAAGGTGAGCCAACGAGCTATTTTTCCCACCAAAGGCGCCCAACGGGCTTTTTCCACCTCAAAGTGCCTTGTGGCCATGCCAACGAGCTGTTTTGCCCACCGAAGGTGTGCCAACGGGTTGTTTATCCCACCGAAAGGGCCCAACGGGTAGTTTTTCGTACCTAACATGCCTTACGGCTTTGTCAACGGGTTGTTTTTCCCACCGAAGGTGTGCCAACGGGCTATTTTTCCCACCAAAAGTGCCCAATGGGCTATTTTTCCCACTGAAAGTGCCTTGTGGCCGTGCCAACAGGCTGTTTTTCCCACCGAAGGTACCCAATGGGCTTTTTTCCCACCGAAAGTGCCTTGCGGCTGCACCAATGGGCTTTTTTAACCACCGAAGGTGAGCCAACGGTCTGTTTTCCCACCGAAGTTGCCCAACGGGCTGTTTTAGCCATAGGGCTAATACCTAAAGCAGTGAACCAAATATCTACTACAGGCCAAGCAACTAGGAAGAAATGTAAAGAATGAGAGTTGTTGAAACTAGCATATTGGAAGTACCTCGCGGCCGCGTCAACGAGGTGTTTTACCGACTAAAGGTGCCCAACGGACTGTTTTTCCCACCGAAGGTGCCCAACGAGCTATTTTTCCCACTGAGAGTGTCTTACTGCCGTGCCAACGGGTTGTTTTGCCATCCAAAGGCGTGCCAACGAGCTGTTTTTCCCCTACAAATTCTCAACTGGCTATTTTTCCCACTGAAAGTGCCTTGCGGTCGTGCCAACGGGCTGTTTTTCCCACCGAAGGTGTGCCAACATGCTGTTTTTCCCTCTGAACGTGTACCAACAGGCTGTTTTTCCCACCGAAGGTGCCACACGAAACTTTTTTCCCCTAAAAGTGCCTTGCGGTCATGCCAACGGGCTGTTTTGTCCACTGAAGGTGTGCTCACGGTTTGTTTTCCCACCGAAGTTGCCCAACGGCTATTTTTCCCACCGAAAGTGCCTTGCGGCCTTGCCTACGGGCTATTTTGCCCACCAAAGGTTTGTCAACGCGCTGATTTTCCCACCGAAGGTGCCCAACGGGCTGTTTTGCCACCGAAGGTGTGCCAACGGGCTATATTTACCACCAAAGGTACACAAGGGGCAGTTTTTCCCAATGAAGGTGCCCAACGGGCTTTTTTCCCCTCAAAGAGCCTTGCGGCCGTGCCAACGGGCTATTTTTTCCATCGAAGGTGTGCCAACGGTCTGTTCTCCAACCGAAGTTGCCCAATGGCTATTTTTCCCACTGAAACTTCCTTGCGGCAGTGCCAACGGGCTATTTTTTCCACCGAAAGTGTGCCAACGGTCTGTTTTCCCATTGAAGTTGCCCAACGACTATTTTTCCCACTGAAAGTGGCTTGTGGTTATCCCAACGGGCTGTTTTGCCAATCGAAAGTTTGCCGACGCGCAGTTTTTCCCACCGAAGGTTCCAACAGGCTGTTTTTTCCACCGAAAGTCCCTAACAAGCTATTTTTTTCACCGAAGGTGCCCAACGGGTTATTTTTCCCACCAAAAGTGCCTTTTCCCATCAAAAGTGCCTTGCGACAGTGACATCGGGCTGTTTTGCCCCAACGAAGGTGTGCCAAAGGGCTGTTTTTCCCAATGAAGGTCCTCCACGGGCTTTTTTCCACTTGAAAGTGCCTTACAGCCACATCAACGGGCTTTTACAACCACCGAAGGTGAGGCAACGGTCTGTTTTCCCACCGAAGTTGCCCAATGTGCTATTTTTCCACCAAAAGTACCTTGCGGCGGAGCCAACAAGGTGTTTTGCCCCACTGAAGGTGCCCAACGGGTTGTTTTTCCCACCAAAGGTGCCCAACGAGCTATTTTTCCCACTAAAAGTGTCTTACTGTCTTGCCAACGGCCTGCTTTGCTAGCCAAAGGTGTGCCAACAGGTTGTTTTTCCCATCGAAAATTCCCAACGGGCTATTTTTCCCACTGAAAGTGCCTTGCGGCCGTGCCAACGGGCTGTTTTTCCCATCGAAGGTGTGCCAACGTGCTATTTTTCCCTCCGAAGGTGTGCCAATAGGCTGTTTTTCCCATTGAAGGTGCCGAACGGAACTTTTTCCCCTAAAAGTGCCTTGCGGTTATGCCAACAGGCTTTGCCCACTTGAGGTAGTGCTAACGTTCTATTTTCCCACCGAAGTTGCCCAACGGTTGTTTTTTCCACTGAAAGTGCCTTGTGGCCGTGCCTACGGGCTGATTTGCCCATCGAAGGTTTGCCAACACGCTATTTTTCTAACCGAAGGTGCCCAACGGGCTGTTTTTCCCACCGAAACTGACCAAAGGGCTATTTTTCCCTCCGAAAATGCCTTGCGGCTGAGCCAATAGGCTGTTTTTCCACTGAAGGTGTACCAACGGGTTGTTTTTACCACCAAAGGCACACAATGGACTGTTTTTCCCAATGAAGGTGCCCAACGGGCTATTTTTCCCACCGAAAGTGCCTTGCAGCTGTGCCAACGGGCTATTTTACCCATTGAAGGTGAGCCAACGCGTTGTTTTTCCCACCGAATTTGTGCCAACAAGCTGTTTTTCCCACTGAATATGCCCAACGGGCTTTTTTCCCCTTAAAAGTGCCTTGGGATCGTGCCAACGGGTTGTTTTGCCTGCCAAAGGTGTGTCAACGGTCTGTTCTCCCACCGAAGTTGCCCAACGACTGTTTTTCCCATCGAAAGTTCCTTGCGGCTGTGCCAACAGGTTATTTTTCCCACCGAAAGTGTGCCAACAGCTATTTTTACCACCGAAAGTGGCTTGCAGTCGTGCCAACGGATGTTTTGCAAACCGAAAGTGCCCAACGGTTGTTTTTACCACCGAAAGCGGCTTGCGGTCGTGCCAACGGGCTATTTTCCAAACTGAAAGTGCCCAACGGGCTGTTTTTCCCACCGAAAGTGTCCAACGGGCTGTTTTTCTCATTGAAGGTGCCTAACAGGCTATTTTTCCCACCGAAAGTGCCTTGTAGCCTCGCCATCGTGCTATTTTTCTCGAACGAAGGTGAGCCCACTGGTTATTTTTTCCACTGAAGGTGTGCCAACGATCTGTTTTCACACCGAAGTTGCCCAACATGTTGTTTTTCCACAGAAAGTGCCTTGTGGCCGTGCCAACGGGCTGTTTTGCCCTCCGAAGGTGCCCAACAGGCTGTTTTTCCCACCAAAGCTACCCAACGAGCTATTTTTCCCACTGAAAGTGACTTATGTCCATGTCAACGGGCTGTTTTGCAAACCGAAGGTTTATAGCCAAGCTGTTTTTCCCACCAAAGGTGAGCCAACGGGCTGTTTTTCCCACTGAAGGTGAGCCAACGGGCTATTTTTCCCACCAAAGGTGCTCAACGGGCATTTTTCCACCAGAAAGTGCGTTGTGGCCGTGTCAACGGGCTATTTTAACCACCGAAGGTGTGCCAACGGTCTATTTTCCCATCGAATGTGCCCAACGAGCTATTTTTCCCACCGAAAGTGCCTTGCGGTCGTGCCAATTAGCTGTTTTGCCCACCAAAGATTTGCCAACGGGCTATTTTTCCCACCAAAAGTGCCCAACGGGTAGTTTTTCCCACCGGATGTGCCTTGCGGCCGTGCCAACGGGTTGTTTTTCCCACCAAAGGTGTGCCAACGGGCTATTTTCCAACCAAAAGTGCCAAAGGGCTATTTTTCCTATCAGACGGGTCTTGCGGCCATGCCAACGGGCTATTTTTCCACCGAGGTTGCACAACGGGTTGTTTTTCCCACCGAAAGTGCCTTGCGGCCTTGCTAACGGGTTGTTTTGCCCCAACGAAGGTGAGCCAATAGGCTTTTTTCCCACCGAAGGTGTCCAACAAGCTGTTTTTCCCACCGAATGTGTGCCAAAGAGCTGTTTTCCCCACCCAAGGTGCCCAACGGGTTGTTTTTCCTACCTAAAGTTCCTTGAGACTTTGCCAACTGGTTGTCTTTCCACCGAATATGCCAAACGGGCTGTTTTTCCCACTCAAAGTGCCTTGCGCCCGTGCCAACGGGCTGTTTTGGCCATCGAAGATGTGCCAACAGGCTATTTTTCTCAACGAAGTCACCCAATAGGGTGTTTTCCCACTAAAGGTGCCCAACGGCCTGTTTTCCCCACCGAAGTTGTGCCAACGGGCTCTTTTTCCCACCAAAAATGCCCAACGTGCTGTTTTTCTCAGCAAAGGTGCCCAACGAGATGTTTTTCCCACCAAAAATGCCCAACAGGCTATTTTTCCCACCGAAGGTGCCCAGTGGGTTGTTTTTCCCATCGAAAGTGAATTGCGACCGTGCTAAGGGGCTGTTTTGCCCACCAAAGGTGTGCCAACGTGTTGTTTTTCCCATCGAAGGTGCCCAACGGGCTGTTTTCCCAACGAAAGTGCCTAGTGGCCTTGCCAACGGGCTGTTTTCCCACCGAAAGTGCCTAGTGGCCTTGCCAACGGGCTATTTTTCCACCGAAGGTGCCCAACGTCTATTTTTCCCACCGAAAGTGCCTTGCGGCCATGCCAACGGGTTGTTTTTCCCACCGAAGATGTGTAAATAGGCTGTTTTTTCCACCGAAGGTGCCTAACGGGTTGTTGTTCCCAACGAAGGTTCCCAACGGGCTGTTTTTCCCATCGAAACTACCTTGCGACTGTTCGAACGGGCTATTTTTCCCACCAAAGGTCTACCTACGGGCTATTTTTCCCACCGAAAGTGCCCAACAGGCTGTTTTTCCCATCGAAAGTGCCTTGTGGCCCTGCTAACATGCTGTTTTTCCCATAAAAGGTGTGCCAACGGGATGTTTTTCCCACCAAAAGTGCTCAACGTGCTGTTTTTTCCAAGCAAAGGTGCGCAACGAGATGTTTTTCCCACCGAAAGTGCCTAACAGGCTGTTTTTCCCATCGAAAGTGAATTGCGACCGTGCCAAGGGGCTGTTTTACCCACAGAAGGTGTGCCAACGGGTTGTTTTTCCCACCGAAAGTGCCTGGTGGCCATGCCAACGTGCTGTTTTCCCACCGAAGGTGCCCAACGTGCTGTTTTTCCCACCAAAAGTGCCTTGTGGGCATGCCAACGGGTTGTTTTGGCCACCAAAGATGTGCAAACAGGCTGTTTTTCCTAACAAGGTTGCCCAACTGGGTTTTTTCCCACTGAATGTGCCCAACGGTTTGTTTTTCCCATCTAAAGTACGTTGCGACCGTGCTAACGAGCTGTTATTCTCACTGAACGTGTGCCAACTTGCTGTTTTTCCCAATGGGCTATTTTTCTCACTGAACGTGTGCCAACTTGCTGTTTTTCCCATCAAAAGTGCCCAACGAGCTATTATTCCCACCGAAAGTGCCTTGTGGTCATGCCAACAGGCTATTTTTTGCATCGAAGGTGCCCAATAGGTAGTTTTTCCTGACAAAAGTGCCTTGCGACCGTGCCAATGAGCTGTTTGGCCCACTGATGGCTTGCCAACGTGCTAATTTTTCCATCAAAAGTGCCTTGTTGCAGTGCCAAAGGGCTGTTTTGTCCACCGTCGATTTGCCAATGGGTTGTTTTTCCCACCAAAGGTGCCCAACGAACTATTTTTCCCATCAAAGTTGGCTGACAGGCTATTTTTTCCATCAAAAGTGCCTTGTGGCCGTGTCAACGGGCTGTTTTGTCCACCGTTGGTTTGCCAATGGGTAGTTTTTTACACCGAAGGTGCCCAATGGGCTGTTTTTCCCACCCAAGGTGCCCAACGGGTTGTTTTTCCCACCGAAAGTGCCTTGCAGCTGTGCTAAGGCTGTTTTGCCCACCAAAGGTGTGCCAACGAGTTGTTTTTCCCACCAAAGGTGGCCAACGGGCTGTTTTTCCCACCGAAAGTGCTTTGCGACAATGCCAACAGATTGTTTTGCCTACCGAAGGTGTGCCAACAGGCTATTTTTCCATCATAAGTTACCAAATGGGCTGTTTTACCCATCGAAGGTTTGCCAACGGGCTGTTTTCCCATTGAAATTACCCAACGGGCTGTTTTTCCCACTGAAAGTGCCTTGTGGCTGTGCCAACGGGCCTTTTTTCCCAACAAAGGTGCCCAATGGGCTATTTTTTCCATCGAAAGTGCCTTACGGCCGTGCCAACGGGCTGTTTTGCTCACCAAAGGTGTGCCAACGGGCTATTTTTCCCACTAAAGTTATCGAACGGGCTATTTTTCCCATCGAAAGTGCCTTGTGGTCGTGCCAACGGTCCTTTTGCCCACCAAAGGTTTGCCAACGGGCTGTTTTGCCCACCGAAAGTGCCTAACGGATTATTTTTCCCATCAAAAGTACCTTATGGTCGTGCCAACGTGCCGTTTTGCTCACCGAAGGTGTGCCAACGAGCTATTTTTCCTACCAAATGTTGCCAGCGGGTTGTTTTTCCCACCAAAATTGCATTGTGGCCGTGCCAACGAATGGTTTTGCCCATCGAAGGTTTGCCAATGGGCTGTTTTTCCCACCGAAAATGCCCAACGGGCTTTTTTTCCCACCGAACAAGCCAACAGGCTGTTTTTCCAACCGAAGGTGTGCCAACGGGCTGTTTCTCCCACTGAAGTGCCCAACAGACTGTTTTTCCCACCTAAGGTGTACCAACGGGCTATTTTTCAACGAGCTGTTTTGCCCATCGAAGGTGTGCCAACGAGCTGTTTTTCCCACCGAAGGTGTGCCAATAGGCTATTTTTCCCACCAAAGTGCCCAACGGACTATTTTTCCAACCTAAAGTGCTTTACGGAGGTGCCAACAGGCCGTTTCTCCCACTGAAGTTGTGCCAACGGGTTGTTTTTCCCACCGAAGGTGTGCCAACAAGTTGTTTTTCCCACCAAAACTGCCCAACAGGTAGTTTTTTCCATAGAAAGTGCCTTGCAACTGTGCCAACAGGCTGTTTTTCCCGTTGGTGTGCCAACGGGTTGTTTTCCCCATCAAAAGTACCCAACGGGCTGTTATTCCCGCCGAAAGTGCCTTGTGGTCATGCCAACAGGCTGTTTTTCCCAGCAAAGGTGCCCAACGGGCTTTTTTTTCCCACTGAAAGTGCCTTACGATCGTGCCAACGGGCTGTTATTCTCGTCAATGGTGTGCCAACTGGCTGTTTCTCCCAACGAAGTTGCCCAATAGACTGTTTTTTCCATCGAAAATGCCATGTGGCTGTGCCAACGTGCTGTTTTCCCCACCAAAGGTTAGCCAACGAGTTGTTTTTCGCACCGAAAGTTCCCAACGGGCTATTTTTCCCACCGAAGGTGTCCAACGGGCTATTTTTCTGACCGAAATTACCTTGCGGCCATGCCAACGGGCTGTTTTGCCCACCGAAGGTGTACCAACGGGCTGTTTTTCCCACAGAAAGTGCCCAACGGACTGTTTTTCCCACCAAAGGTGCCTAACAGGTTATTTTTCCCATCGAAAGTACCCAACGGGTTGTTATTCCCACTGAAAGTGCCTTGCGATCATGCCAACGGGCTGTTTTTCCCACCAATGGTGCCCAACAGGCTATTTTTCCCACTAAAAGTGCCTTGCGGAGGTGCCAGCAGGCTGTTTTTTCCACCGAAGGTGCCCAACGGGTTGCTTTCCTCACCGAAAGTGCCCAACGGGCTGTTATTCGCACCGAAAGTGCCTTGTGGTCATGCCAATAGGTTGTTTTTCACATCGAAGGTGCCCAACGGGCTATTTTCCCACTGAAAGTGCCTTGTGGCCATGGCAACGGGCTATTTTGCCCACCGAAGGTTTACTAACGGGCTATTTTTCGCATCGAAAGTTCCCATCGGGTTGTTTTTCCCACCCAAGGTGCCCAACGGGCTGCTTTTACCATCGAAAGTGCCTTGCGATAGTGCCAATGGGCTGTTTTTCCTACCGAAGGTGTGCCAACGAGTTGTTTTACCCACCAAAGGTGGCCAACGGGCTATTTTTCCCACCAAAAGTGCCTTGTGACTGTGCCAACGGGCTATTTTGCCAACCAAAGGTGTGCCAACAGGCTATTTTTCCCAGCGAAGTTACCCGACAGGTTGTTTTTTTCCATCGAAAGTGTCTTGTGGTCGTGCCAACAGGCTGTTTTGCCCAACGACGATTTGCCAACGGGTTGTTTTGTGCACCGAAAGTTCCCAATGGGTTGTTTTACCCACCCAAGGTGCCCAGCGGGCTGTTTTTCCCACCTAAAGAGCCTTACAGTCGTGTCAAGGGTTGTTTTACCCACCGAAGGTGTGCTAACGAGCTGTTTTTTGCACCAAAGGTGGCCAATGGGCTGTCTTTCCCACCGAAAGTGCTTTGCGACTGTGCCAACGGGCTATTTTGCCCACCAAAGGTGTGCCAACAGGCTGTTTTTCCCACCAAAGTTGCCTAATGGGCTGTTTTTCCCATCGAAAGTGCCTTATGGTAGTGCCAATTGGCTGTTTTTCCCACCGAAGGTTTGCCAATGGGCAATTTCCAATGGGCTATTTTTCCAACCAAAATTGCCCAATGGTCTGTTTTTCCCACCGAAAGTGCCTTGTGGTTGTGCCAACGGGCTATTTTTCCCACTGAAGTTGCCTTATAGGCTGTTTTCCCATCGAAAGTGCCTTGTGGTCGTGCCAACGGTCTGTTTTGCCCACCGAAGGTTTACCAACGGGCTGTTCCCATCGAAAGTGCCTTACGGTTGTGCCAACGAGCTATTTTGCCCACAAAAGGCTTGCCAATGGGCTGTTTTTCCCACAGAAGTTGCCTAAAGTGCTGTTTTTCCCATCAAAAGTGCCTTGCGGTCGTGCTGACAAGCTCTTTTTGCCTACCGAAGGTGTGCCAATGAGCTGTTTTTTCCACCGAAGGTGCCCTAAGGGCTGTTTTTCCCACCGAAAGTGTCTTTTGGCCATGACAACGAGCTATTTTTCCCATCGAAGTTGCCCGGTAGATTGTTTTTTCCATCGAAAGTGCCTTGTGGCCGTGCCAACGGGCTGTTTTGCCCACCGAAGGTTAGCCAACGGGATGTTTTTTGCATCGAAAGTTCTCAACGGGCTATTTTTCCCACCGAAGATGTCCAACAGGCTATCTTTCTGACCAAAATTACCTTGCGGCCGTGCCAACGGGCTGTTTTGCCCACCGAAGGTGTGCCAATGGGCTCTTTTTCCCACAGAAAGTGCCCAATGGGCTGTTTTTCCCACCGAAGGTGCCCAACGGGCTGTTATTCCCATCGAAAATGCCCAACGGGCTGTTTTTCCACCAAAGGTGCCCAACGGGCTATTTTTCACACCGAAAGTGACCAATGGGTTATTTTTTAGACAGAAAGGTGCCTTGTGGCCGTGCCGACGGGCTGTTTTACCCACCAAAGGTGTGTTAACAGGCTATTTTTTCCAACAAAGGTGCCCAATGGGCTGTTTTTCCCTCCGAAGTGCCTTGCAGAGGTGCCAACAAGCTGTTTCTCCCACCGAAGATGTGCCAACGGGCTGTTTTTCCCACAGAAACTGCCCAACGGTCTATTTTTCCCACCGAAAGTGCCTTGCAGTTGAGCCAACGGGCTGTTTTTCCCACCAAAGTTGCCCAACGGGCTGTTTTTCCCATCGAAAGTGCCCAACAAGTTGGTATTCCCACTGAAAGAGACTTGTGGTCATGCCGACGGGCTGTTTTTCCCATCGAAGGTGTGCCAACGGGCTATTTTTCCCACTAAAAGTGCCCAACGGGCTGGTTTTCCCATCGAAGGCTAGCCAACGGATTGTTTTTGTACCAAAAGTTCCCAACGGGCTATTTTTTAGACCAAAGGTGTCCAACGGGCTATTTCTCCAACTGATATTACCTTCGGGCCGTGCCAGCGACCTGTTTTGCCCACTAAAGGTGAGCCAATGGGTTGTGTTTCCCACAGAAAGTACCTAAGGGGCTATTTTTCCCACCGAAAGTGCCTTGCAACCGTGCGAACTGGTTGTTTTTCCCCTCGAAGGTGCCCAACGGGCTGTTTTTCCCTTCAAAAGTGCCCAACAGGCTGTTATTCCCACCGAAAGTGCCTCACGGCTGTGCCAACAGGCTGTTTTACCCACCAACAGGCTGTTATTCCCACCGAAAGTGCCCAACAGGCTGTTTTTCCCACTGAAGGTGACCAACAGGCTATTTTTCCCACCAAAAATGCCTTGCGGAGGTGCCAACAGGCTGTTTCTCCCACCGAATATGTGCCGACGGGCTGTTTTTCCAACAGAAAGTGCCCAACGGGTTGTTTTTCCCACCAAAAGTGCAGTGCAGAGGTGTCAACAGGCTGTTTCTCCCACCGAATATGTGCCAACGGGCTGTTTTTCCCACCGAAAGTGCCTTGCGACTTTGCCAACGGGCTATTTTTTACACCAACAGTACCCAACGGGCTATTTTTCCCACCGAAAGTACCCAATGGGTTGTTATTCCCACCAAAGGTGCCTTGTCGTCATGCCAACGGGCTTTTTTTCCCACCGACGTTGCCCAACGAGCTATTTTTCCCATCGAAAGTGCCCAACGGAATGTTTTTCAGACCAAAAACTGCCTTGCGGATGTGCCAACGGGCTGTTTTTTGCATAGAAGGTGTGCCAACGGGTTGTTTTTCCCACCGAAAGTGCCCAATGGGCTATTTTTCCCATAGAAAGTGCCTTGTAGCCTTGCCAACGGGCTGTTTTTCCCACCGAAGGCGTGCCAACAGACAGTTTTGCCTACCGAAGGTGTGCCAACAGGCAGTTTTGCCGACCGAAGGTGTGCCAACGGGCAGTTTTGCCTACTGAAGGTGTGCCAACGAGCTATTTTTCCCACCAAAAGTTCCTTGCGACCGTGCCAACGGGCTGCTTTGCCCACCAAACGTGTGCCAACAGGCTGTTTTTCTCTCGGAAGTTGCCCAATGGGCTATTTTTCCCACCGAAAGTGCCCAACGGACTATTTTTCAGATCGAAAAGTGCCTTTCGGAAGTGCCAACAGCCTAGTTCCTGCACCGAAGGTGTGCAACGGGTTGTTTTTCCAACCAAAAAGTGCCCAACGGGCTGTTTTTCCCATAGAAAGTGCCTTGTAGCCTTACCAACGGGCTGTTTTTCCCACTAAAAGTGCCCAATGGGCTGTTTTTCCCAGTGAAAGTGCATTGTGGCCCTTCCAACGGGCTGTTTTTCCCACTGAAAGTGCCTTACGGCCATGCCAACGGGTGGTTTTGCCTACCGAAGGTGTGCCAGCGGGCTGTTTTTCCTACAGAAGGTGCCCAACGAGCTATTTTGCCTACTGAAGGTTCCCAACGGGCTATTTTTCCCACCGAAAGTTCCTTGCGGCCGTGCCAACGGACTATTTTGCCCACCAAAGTTGTGCCAACAGGTTGCTTTTCCCACCGTAGATGTTTGCCTTGCAGCCTTGCCAACGGGTTGTTTTGCCCACCGAATGTGTCCAATGGGCTGTTTTTTCCACCGAAGTTGCGCAACGGGTTGTTTCTCCCACTGAAAGGGCATGGTGGTTGTGCCAACGGGCAGTTTTCCCCACTAAAGGTTTGCCAACGGGCTATTTTTCTAACCGAAAGTGCCCAACGGGCTGTTTTTCCCACCGAAGGAGCTAAACAGGCTGTTTTTCCAACCGAAGGTGTGCCAACGGGTTGTTTTTCCCATCAAAAGTGAACGGGTTGTTTTTCCCACCAAAAGTTCCTTGCGGCCATGCCAACAGGCTGTTTTTCCCATCAAAGGTGCCCAACAGACTATTTTTCCACCGAAAGAGCCTTGCGACCGTGCCAACTTGCTGTTTTGCCCACTAATGGCATGCCAACGGGCTGTTTTTCCCATTGAAGTTGCCCGATAGACTTTTTTCCATCGAAAGTGCATTGTGGTCGTGCCAACAGGCTGTTTTGCCCACCAAAGGTTTGTCAACGAGCTATTTTTTGCACCGAAAGTTCCCAACGGGCTGTTTTTCCCACACAGGGTGCCCAACAGGTTGTTTTTCCCATCGAAAATGCCTTACGGCTGTGCCAATGGACTGTTTTGCCCACCGAAGGTGTGCCAACGAGTTGTTTTTCCCACCAAAGGTATCCAACGGGCTGTTTTTCCCACCGAAATTGCCTTGTGACTAAGCCAACATGTTGTTTTGCCCACTGAAGGTGTGCCAACGAGCTGTTTTTCCGACGTAAGTTACCTAATGGGCTGTTTTTCCCATCAAAAGTGCCTTGTGGTCATGCCAATGGGCTGTTTTACCCGCCGAAGGTTTGCCAACGGGCTGTTTTTCCCACCGAAAGTGCTTTGTGGCTGTGCCAACGGGCTATTTTACCCAACGAAGGTGTGCCAACGGGCCGTTTTTCCCAACGAAGGTGCCCAACGGGCTACTTTTCCACTGAAAGTTCCTTACGGTTGTGCCAACTGGCTGTTTTTCCCACTGAAGTTACCGAACGGGCTGTTTTTCCCATTGAAAGTGCCTTGTGGTCGCGCCAACGGCCTGTTTTGCCCACTGAAGGTTTGACAACGGGCTATTTTATCCACCGAAAGTGCCTAACGGGCTGTTTTTCCCATCGAAAGTACGTTATGGTCATGCCAACGTGCTGTTTTGCCCACCGAAGGTGTGCCAACGAGTTGTTTTTCCCACCAAAGGTGGCTAGTGGGCTATTTTTCCCACCTAAATTGCATTGTGGCCGTGCCAACGAGTGGTTTTGTCCACCAAAGGTTTGCCAACGGGCTGTTTTCCCACTAAAAGTGCCAACGGGCTGTTTTTCCCACTGAACGAGCCAACGGGTTGTTTTTCCCATCGAATGTGCCCAACGGGATGTTTTTCGCACTGAAAGTGCACTGTGGCTGTGTCAACGGGTTGTTTTTCCAATGGAAGGTGCCCAACGGGCTGTTTTTCCCACAGAAAGTGCCTTGAGGTCATTTCAACGAGCTGTTTTTCCCACCGAAGGTGTTCCAACGAGCTATTTTTCCCACCGAAAGTGCCTTGCGGAGGTGCCAACAGGCCGTTTCTCCTACCGAAGGCGTGCCAACGAGTTTTTTTCCCACTGAAGGTGTGCCAACGGGTTGTTTTTCCCACCAAAAGTACCCAACGGGAAGTTTTCCCATAAAAAGTGCCTTGCAATTGTGCCAACGAGCTGCTTTCCCCGCTGGTGTGCCAACGGGCTGTTTTCCCCATCAAAAGTGCCCAACGGGTTGTTATTCCCACCGAAAGTGCCTTGTGGTCATGCCAACAGGCTGTTTTCCCACCAAAGGTGCCCAACGGGTTGTTTTTTCCCACCGAAAGTGCCTTACAACTGAGCCAATAGGCTATTTAGCTCATCGATGGTGTGCCAACTGGTTGTTTTTCCCATCGAAGCTTCCCAACATATTGTTTTTTCCATCGAAAGTGCCTTGTGGTTGTGCCAACGGACTATTTTGCCCACTGAAGGTCAGCCAACGGGTTGTTTTTCACACCAAAGGTGTGTCAACGGGCTATTTTTTCCAGCGAAGGTGCCCAACGGGCTGTTTTTCCCACATAAAGCACCCAACGGGCTGTTTTTCCACCGAAAGTGCCTTGCGGCCTAGCCAACGGGCTATTTTTCCCACCAAAGGTGCCCAACGGACTGTTTTTCCCATCGAAAGGGCCCAATAGGTTGGTATTCCCACAAAAAGTGCCCAACTGGTTGTTATTCCCACTGAAAGAGCCTTGTGGTCATGCCAACGGGCTGTTTTTTTCCACCAAAGGAGTGCCAACGGGCTATTTTTCCCACTAAAAGTGCCCAACGGGCTGGTTTTCCCATCGAACGCTAGCCAATGGGTTGTTTTTTGCACCGAAAATTCCTAACGGGCTATTTTTCCCACCAAAGGTGTCAAACGGGCTGTTTCTCTGATCAAAATTACCTTTGAGCCGTGCCAACGAGCTGTTTTGCCCACCGAAGGTGTGCCAACGGGCTGTGTTTCCCACAGAAAGTGCCTAAGGGGCTATTTTTCCCACCGAAAGCTCCTTGCAGTCGTGCGAACGGGCTATTTTTACCCCCGAAGGTGCCCAACGGGTTGTGTTTGCCATCAAAAGTGCCCAACGTGTTGTTATTCCTACTGAAAGTGCCTTGTGGTCATGCCAACGGGCTGTTTTTCCCACCAAAGGTGCCCAACTGGCTATTTTTCCCACCAAAAGTGCCCAACGGGTAATTTTTAAGACCGAAAAGTGCCTTACGACCGTGCACACGGGTTGTTTCACCAACCGAAGGTGTGTGAACATCCTGCTTTTTCCATTGAAGGTGCCCAACGGGCTGTGTTTGTCACACCCCAACTCCCGCTGAACCCGAACCCGAACCCTATATCAATGGGCTATTTTTCCTACCAAAGGTGCCCAACGGGCTATTTTCCCATCGAAAGTGCCCAACGGGTTATTTTTCAGACCGAAAAAAGCCTTGCAGCTGTGCCAACAGGCTATTTTACCCACTGAAGGTGTGTCAACGGGCTATTTTTCCCAACGAAAGTGCCCAATGGGCTGTTTTTCCCACCAAAAGTGCCTTACGGAGGTGTCAACAGCCTGTTTCTCATACCAAAGGTGTGCCAACTGGTTGCTTTTGCCACAGAAAGTTCCCAACGAGTTGTTTTTTCCACCGAAAGTGCCTAGCGCCAGTGCCAACGGGCTATTTTTCCCACCAAAGGTGCTGAACGGGATGTTTTTCCCATCGAAAGTGCCCAACGGGTTGTTATTACCACCGAAAGTGCCTTGTGGACATGCCAACGGGCTGTTTTTTCCACCGAAGGTGCCCAACGGGCTATTTTTCCCACCAAAAGTGCCCAACAGGATGTTTTTTCAGACAGAAAAGTGCCTTGCCGATGTGCCAACGGGCTGTTTTTCCCATCGAAAGTGCCAACGGCCTGTTTTTCCCACTGAAAGTGCCTTGCAGCCGTGCCAACGGGCTGTTTTTCCCATCAAAAGTGTATTGTGGCCGTTTCAATGAGTTGTTTTGCCCACCGAAGGTGTGCCAACGGGTTGTTTTTCCCACCGAAGGTGCCCAATGGGTTGTTTTTTCCACTGAAAGTGCCTTGCGGAGGTGCCAACAGGCTGTTTCACCCAC
>JAOQML010145802.1:0-29763 GCA_027568935.1 Erythroxylum urbanii | reverse complement strand
AGGCTGAAATCCTTAAGTCCCACAACATAGAACTTAGGGATATCAACCAGAAGACACATGTTAGAATTAGGCTAGTCAGGCAAGCTCGAGCTCAGCCCTACCACAGTAGGCAGAAGAGTCCAAGGAAGAGGAAGAAGAGCAAGGCTGGAAGGAAGTTCTGGATGCTATCTCTAAAACCAACAAGACACTTGCAGAGAACACCAGAATGATGAAGCAGATGACCTGGATACAATGACGCCAAAGCCGGGATATTGTCGAATCCACTGATATTTCAAGGCTCAAGGTATTCAATTGCTACCTCCAACTCCATCACCACCTCCATCTCTATGATATTTGTGTCTAACCCAATTATTTTTTCTTTTTCGAATTAACCTTCAGTTCTATTTTTCTTTTGTTTATTTCTATTTTATTTTTTACTTTAATTTTTGTCTTTTATTTTCTTTTATATTCTATTTGCTCCCTTCTCATATTGAAGACAATGTGTTGCTCAAGTATGGGGGGGGGGTTATACATTTTACTTTTGTATGTGATTTTTGCATATTGTATGATAGGTGTTAGGTTTTATGTATGAACTATTTGAATGTGTCAATGGCTTAGATGGAGTGAAATTTATTTAATTTTGAACATAGTATATTAGGTTGTGAATAATCATTAGCTCGTAAAATTAGTGAATTAGGGGTCTTTGAATAAATATATAGCTTAATTAAGATTTAGTGTAAGTTTAACACCCTATAGGTTGTCACATTCATTCATAATTTGAGACCTTTCAACTAGGTAGCTTAACTAGTATTTTTCATGGAATTGAGTAGCTTAAATAACCAGGTAGGCAATAAAATAATATTAAAAAACTAAAAAATGTATGTTTAGTTAAATAAATCACTATTCTACTGACCTTTGAGTTATAAATAGAGCTAGTAGCCAGTTGAAAACATGATATAGTTGACTAACTGGATCAACACGCATCACAAATGTGTGCCTTCTAGTCAAAAAACTGTAATGACGTTTCAACTAAGTTGTTTAATAAAAATGACTTAGTCAAGTAATTGGATAGACGTTCATCACCAATGTTTGCCTTTGAGTAAAAGACTAAGTCCTTGCTTATATAAATGAAAAAAATGTATATTCTTGATAAAACCTACCGGACTTATAACAAGCTTGATTTTTTATGAAAATATACTTAGGAACAATTACGGAGTCTGAAGGACCAAAGAATTATTAATGTGTGTGTGCAATTGAAAAGGGAAAATAAATTAACACTTAGATCTTGATTAATTTGTATATTCAGTTCAAAACCCCTAGACTCCGATTTTGCATGTTAATGACACATTACTGTATTGTGTGTTATGTGTTTCTTGTTTTGTTTGCTTGTGGACAAACAAACATTTAAGTGTGGGGATGTTGATAGTTATGATTTGCATTATATTTTAAATTTATTAGGTATTTAGTGTTAATTTGAGTGTTTAGTATGTATTTATGTTAGTTTATGTGTTTAAGTGTTTTTATGGGTTAGTATGAGTGTTTGAGCTTAAACGTTATCTTTTTGAGGTACCTTAATGCGTTTGTTAGTGTTTTAGGGTCAATAACGAAGAATAGAGAGGAGACTTTCGGGCCGAAACCACGACCCCCAATGCGACGATCGTGACAGAAAGATGTGCGCCACTATGATCCAGGTGACTATCGTGGCACTCGGGCCACGCTCGTGACTGAAAGGGTTACACACTGGCCATAATCATGGCTTACGACAGGTAGACACAAGAATAGGTTAAAGCGTCAAGTTTTGAGGAACTTTTCGATCTGTTTCGACCCCGAATGAACCTTAGGGTTGCCAAGGTATTTAAAGAACACAAAGAACAGAAGAGGAGAGCTTTTGATTAGCCAACACGATGAAAAGCCAAAGGAGAGAACTTTGAGAGATCTAGAAAGAGACAAAGGAAGAGAGAAGAGGAAGGCGACACAAACTTGGTGTGCTTCTCAGAATAAGAAGCTTTCCGAAGTCTCAGCCTCCCATCATCCATTTGAGTTCTATTTCCTATGTAATTTATTTTTATTTGATTATAAAATTAGGATATATAGCTTGACGATAGAATTGAATTATGATTGATGTTCCATACTCACGTTCGGAATATTATTTTTGATTTATTGAAATCTAATTGTTTTATGTGTTTATTGAATTAATTGTGGTTTAATTTTGCACTTCATATCTCGATAATAAACTGAGAGTGTGAATCGAGAAAAAATGATTAAATTGGGCTAACGAAAGTTAGGCAATTTAATATATTCAGAATTAAATCAGGTTGGTAAATCTTGTGTAGAGAGATCACATATAGGTTTCCAATTATTTATTATAGAACTTAAGAACTAATTAGGTTTTAGATAGGTTATTAATTGAGAGATTACAACTTCCGATAATCTGATTAGGGTTTATGCTTTATGGTTCAATTATAACTTGAGAAAGAGTAATTGACCCTAGGATCATCTAGAACCATTAATTTGATAAATCGTAATCGATTAGGTTGGCATTAAAGATAGATAATTTTCCCTTTCTCTTTTTTGGCTAACTCATTAGGTTAAATTCTAGGGTGTGCTATCATTGTTCAACAAATCATTTAATTTCCATTAATTATTATTCATTTTTAAATTGAAATTGTTAATTGTTGTCGTGATTGTTTTCGTTAAGTGTTAAGTTTCAATTATTATTTTGTTATTTGATTTAGTTTATTTGATTTATTTAGTTCTCACGTTTAAATTTATTATTTGTGTAATACTTTCCTACCTTAGATTTTAGGATTAAATTACTCCTTCTCGTGAGATCAATACCTTAGGTACTACGCGAATGACCCATGTGCTTGAAGTATTGTCGATGTTAAAATTATTAAAACTTATCATATGTAAACTTGCGATCAAGTTTTTTGCGCCGTTGTCGGGAAGAAGATAATTTAATTCTATAGTTTATGGCGTTTGATTAGTTTTAATTTTTGTTTTTGTTCTTTCATGTTATTTCAGAAATCGTGTTATTGCATGAAGATAAGAGTTACGAGAGGTTCGAGTCGTGTAATGGAAATGTTAGATTTAGATATCAATCGACTATAATGAACCTTTAGGAAAGCTCGGCGAGAAGAAGAAGAAGAGAACAAGAAATCAACAATGGCCAAGGAGTTCCAACAAAATATGGACCATAGGGAGAACTAAAGAAGACAGATGAGGACCCTGATAGATTTCATAAGGCTAGGGTTCAACATAGCGAACCAAGGAGTAGCTAGGCTACCTGTTCAAGTAGGCTTATTTAAGATTAAACCCACACTTCTCAATAGCAGAATGTGTAATTTTATGGATTGACTAATAAGGTCCTGAATACGTGCATAGTTAATTTCCTCGAGATATGTGATACTTTATAATATCATTAGATGTTGGAAGATGTGGTCCGAATCAGGCTATTTCCCTTTACCCTTAGAGACAAAGCAAAGGCTTGGTACCATCAAAGGCTTGGTACCATTCAGTGAGTCCAGCCAACATTACGACTTGTGATCAACTGGTTTGTGGCTTCTTGGACATGCATTTCCAGTTGACTAAGACCACGAAGATTATTAAGGAAATTACCAATTTCCAACAAGGTGACGAGGAATCAATCTTTGAAGCATAAAAGAGATATAAGGACTTGTAATGGAAGTGCCCACACCACAACCTACCCAAGGAGTTCCTATTGTAGACTTTATATGGAAGATTGTTGATGAAGCAGAGGAGCTGATTGAGGAGATGGCGAGCAACAACTACTTGTGGACAAATGAGCGAGGAAGGCAGCCTGCTACCTTAAGAGAGCATAAAGGAAGTGTCACGGTTGATCAGATGACAGAGATACAAGAGAAGATCGACAACTTAATATAATATCTCAATAGTATGAAGGTGTCTTCTTTAGTCCAATTAATGGCTCTATAATTGAAGTGTGAGCTCTGTGGCTAGATAGAACATGATACTTTGGATTGCTTCTTGATGAAGGAGGACAATCAAGAGTAAGTAAACTATATGGGGCACAATATGGACAAGGAGGGGTAACAATCCCTACTCCAACACTTACAACCCTGGGTGGAAGAACCACCATAACTTTTCCTGGTCGATCAATGCTGGAGGACAGTTTAGGCTTCAAGGGCAATCGAGCTTTCAACAAGATAAAGCAAACTCGATGGTATCAAAGTTGGACAAGATTTTGGATAAGATTGGAGGCATGGAGAATGTGTATAGGAGGCTCGAGAACAAATTCAAGAAAGTAACAAAGCAATGTCTACTCGAAATGCTGGAACTCTTCCAAGCAACATTTAGTCTAAACTGAAGGAACAGATTATGGCCATTAGTCAGACCTAGGATGAGGAACTGGGATAGGTGAAGGATGAAGGAGACAAAGGAGAAGGTCAAGACTTCCTTTCAAGTGAGACCATGATTGAGCCGATTAAGGTAACTCGACCTGTACTTCCATTCCCTATTTCTGTTCAGTGGGAGTTATTTGCAAATAGCACGAAAGTTAGACGAGATTGAGCTAAACAAGGTCGAGGAAGTGACAAACCAATTACAGACATAGCTCACAATAAAGGAATTCGTTAAGATAAAGGTTAAGGAGCATGTAACATCCCATTACCCATGTTGAGACTAGAATAGTAAATATGAGAGATTATTAAGAAATTAGAAAATACATTTCATGCTCATGCATTATATGATATGCTCATACTCATGAATATTGAATTTTTGCACATGAAAATAATTGTACATGCATTCATAGACATTTCAGGTATAATTGATTTATAAATGTGGTTTTCATTGAGAATTGAGGTTTTTGTATGTTGAAACTTGTTTTGGAGAGTGTATTGAGTGATTTAGAATTTTTGTTGAATTCGAGGGATAATTTTTGAAATTATTGAATATTATTATCCTAGGAAAAATGCCGTCTAGCGAGTAAATTGGTGAATGGAAAATAGAAATAAGAAACCAAATGATATTGGAGAATTTTGAAAATGATTTTTGAAAATTTGGAGATGACTTTAGAATTTGTGAGAAAATGTTATTGAAATTATTTTAGAGATAATTGTTTCTTAAAGACGGGAGTAAAGGAAATAGTTCAATAGAACTAGTTAGTTAGGAAACTAGCTAAGACCTTTGGAAATTGGACAAGTGTCCAAATATAAAGTTAAGTTTTCTTAACTTTGAAAGACTAGGTTTTCAGTACTTTCATCTTCTCCTCCTCCCTTGTAGCTTTCTTCTTCAAAGCTGCTTCTTTACATAATGTTTTTCATCAAATCTTCACTAAAGAAAAACCTTGTTTTTTCTATCCACTTGCTACTCCCAACTTCGGTTTTCTTTCTTTTTCCTCAAGAAAAACTGAAACTTGCGATTTTCCATAGTGATGTACGTAAGTTGTATGAGAAGCCAGGGTTGGTGTTTTCTTGAAGGATTTGGAGTTAAATTAAGTAAGTTATATCTTGATCTTCATGGGTTAGTGTAAATGGAACATGTATGATTAGTAATTTGAGATTGATGGGTTGGTCATGAATTTATATGTATGTGTTGTGGATGAAGAATAAAGATTGATGATGTCTTGGTTTGAGTATATGATTTGTTGATAATTGATAAGTTGTTGTTGAGATAATTTTTGAGATAAAAAGGTCATTATAATGAATGCATTTATGATATGTTTTATTATTGGTGTATATGATCAAGCATGGATTTTGAATTGTGTATAGATAATCTTGAACTATAATTGGGGTATAATGGAAGAGGAAATGATGTGGATATAAGTTAGAAGTGATAGGCTAAGCAAAAGAGATGAATTAGGATGAAATTGATGATGAAGTGTGCTGGAAATGTGTTAGATGTAGTGTTTCTATAGAATATGCATCTGTATTTTAGACATATCTTGATCTATGGATATCCAAATAGGATGATTGTTGATTTATATTAAACTAAAGACGAATGGCTACAATTTGTATGAAGATATAGGGTTTGAATTCTGTTTCTAAGAGTATTGAAATTTGTCTTGAAGTTGAGTTTCGAATTATGTCTTTATTTCTGAGTAGTATATAGTAAATTGTGTATAACTTTCATAATACTAAGCCAAATTGTATAAACTTAGGTTCTTTAGAAACTTAAGACATAGATGAACAATTGTTTAGAATAAGACTTTGCCTAAAAACCTCATTTTCGAATTGTAAAATGGAAGTGAATTTCGGAAAAAAATAGAAGACAGAAGAAGAAGTGCAGCTGTTCAGAAGCAGGTAGCGATCGTGATGTGTCTAAATGATGTGATTGTTTTTATTGAACATGTGTTGTATGCGGGAATTATTTTTATTGAACATGTGTTGGTATTTTTATGATATGTTGAGCTTTAGATGTCTAAATGAGGTGATTATGTATTCAGATTAAAGTAGAGACAAAATTCTACAACTTTCTTGAAGAAGTATAAATTTAGTTATGTTTATAAAACTTTCAAAATCTGGTGCGAAATTGAGTCCTGATTGAGGTTGTAGTTCTACCTGAGATAGAAATTATGTCTTGTTTTCATAAAAACTGAATGAATACAGGCTGAATCAGACAAAGGTATCTTAACAAAAGTTATAGTTCATTCTCTTATCTTTCATTTGGTATTAAGTTTCTAATTTTTAGATATCTGAGTTGAAAGTTATGAGTTGTATAATTTGAGGGTATGATCATGAACTAGCCAGAAGTTCAATTATATACAGTATATGGTATTGTGAGCATAACTCATAGGATACTAAACGAAATTGAATAATTTTGGTGTCATTAGAAACTTAAGAGGAAGAAGAAAAATTTTATAAAAGAAAGTACCCTCAAATTACTTCATTTTCATTATTATATTGATCATGGAAAGTTGACCTAAAATTGTGTCTTAGGAAAAATCTGAATTGAAGAAATGAGTTATGAATTTTGATTTTTATGGTATTATTGAGGTATAAACTATAAGTATAAATGATACTTATGTGAGTTTGGAAATATGTATGATTATGTGATGAAAATAATGGAAAGATACCTGGTATTGTCATGAACATGCATTGTACATATTTCATATACATACGTGTGCATAAATGAATCTTTATAATTGTGCTAAAGTGTGATATGTGTATATTGTTTGTTATAGAGGAGCAATTGGAACGCCAACATCTAGACATTGCCAAAACTTTGAGGAAATAGCTTCGGAAGCAATCTGTGAGTAACCTAGATGGTCTCACTTAATTATTTATTTGCTTAATTTTTGATCTGAATTATCTATGAACGTGATTTGATTTTTGAATTCTAAACATGAAGGTACAATGATTCTGATCTGAAGATTGTGATATTGAAGTGCTCCTTGTATGTGAATGTGATAGAATATATATTACTCAATAATGATATTAAATGCCAAACCTTAAGTCTGATGTGATTTGAATGTGAATGTGCAAGCACGTGTCTGACTGAACATATGATATGTGAATCATTTCAATATTAGAATGCATGATAGATAAAGGAAGTTGTGACCAGAGACGCCAGGGTAAAGAGCTTAACGCTTATACTGTGATCAGATCCTCAGGCTCAGTTGTGAATGTATCTAGTATCCACTAAAGGATATGGGACATTATTTGATACAGCTCTATATCCACTAAGGGATATGGGCTAGTAAAAGAGGCACTCAGTCACAATGACAATAATAAATGAAAGCGAGTTTAACGTGCATTGCATTTATATTTGATATGTGTATTTTTACATGAGTGAAATGATCATTATGATTGTTCTGAAAGTGAAAGGTGATGTTTTATGAATATCCAAAGATGTGAAAAATATGTTATGTGTATTGATGTAATACATGAATTGAGTAAACAATCGATGATGGTTACCTCATCTGAGTTCGCAAAACTCACCCAAAATTGCACGTTGACATTTTAGGACACATAGAGGATTCTAGCTACTGAGAGATTGTAAAGGAAGCTTAATTCTTGTACTTTTGTAAAGAAGATACGGCTCAAAGGTTGGTCAACTAGACTGAAGGATTTAGTTAGATCTTTTGTATTTCCTCTTTCATGTAGTATATTTTGTATTAGATTTTGATGATGTTCATATGTAGATCTTGGAAAGCTACAGTGTATGTATATTTGGTATTTATGAAATGAAAAGAGGAAATTTGTTTTTAAAAAAATTTGGTGACCTTCTTATATATAGTAGATGCCATGATTGAGTGGGATAAATTATCATGTGATAAAGTGAAAATGTGATAGTTAACACGCCGTTGTTATAAGGTATGTACTAGAATGTCATAAAGATGTTTCGGTATATGCCTTATAGTAGTGGGGGTGTTACAGAGCAAATATCGGAAGAGAACCCCAACATCACACAGAAGAAAAAGGACCTAGGGGACTTTTTCATCCCCTATAGTATCAATAGAATCATTATAGATAGGGCATTCACAGACTTGGGAGCAAGTATAAACATGATGCCCTACATCTTTAGTCAGAAGCTGAGACTAAGAGAGTTAGTACCTACTAAGTTTTTGGTAAAGATGATCGACAAAACAATACACATACCGAAAGAGATTATAAAGGATGTTTTAAGTAAATGATGATAAATTTACATTCCCCATAGACTTCAACATATTGGACATTGGAGAAGATGTGGAAACCCTAATAGTTCTTGGATGATCGGTTTTGGCCATTGCTCATTCAATCATTGACATTGATGGGGGCGAATTAACTCCGAGGATAGGAAAAGAGCAAATAACCTTCCAAGTGTCAAAGAAAGACTACGGATCCCCTTTACCTCTAGTGGATAGTAAGGAACCTGAACCTTAGGGAGAATGGGAGGATATCGAGAATCTTGGGAATGCATTCAGGAAGAAGTGCTAGCAAAGAAGAAGGCGAGGAAAAGAGAATTGTAAGGAAGTTGGAAACCATAGCATGGTAGCTAAAACGCAAACTTTGAGATTAACGATGACGCTACCATTGCACCATTTAGTCCAACCATCGTGAGCTTAAAAGAGTGCCAAGCTACTGACATTAAAAGAAGCGCTGCATGGTAGGCAACCTATGAAAATTTGGTTTCTTGTTTATTTTTGTTAGAACGTGTGAATTCTGTAATTAGGATTACTCTTGTTTCGAATAAAATCAAGACGGAATTAGATTTCAGAATAAAGTGCGTGAATTGAGCAAGCAAGTAAAAGAGAGGTGAAAGGGGCCACAAAAGAATTAAGAAGTGAATTCAGAAAGATTGTGAAAAGAGTGATCGAAGAAAATAAAAAAAGTGGTAAAACACTATAGGCCACAATGGTGGCCTGCGATTGGGCAGGAAAGGGAGGATGCATTTTTTAAAGAATTTTTTACCATTTTACCCTTTTAATCACGTATATATTCACTTCTTGCTTCACTTTCACATTCACTTTATCTCTCTAGACTTAAGCATACAAACACTCTCACATCTCTAAAAATTTTCAACTTCCAAAATTCTTCCAATTTCTACTCTATTCCTAAGAACTATGTCTCACATTAAGCAATCAGCCTGACAGGAGCAAGTAGGATGAAATCAATTATCGAGACGTAGGGGAAGAAACCAAGCAGCAGACTTTGGCGTGCCCTTCCCGATCTATACAGAGGAGGAAGATATTCATTTCAGTCTTTAAATGCTAGACAAATTGTAGTTCCAAAATATTTTTATTTTGAAGCACTCAATAGGTTAGAGTTATGCGAGAGAGTAAAAAATTTAGCTGAGAGAATCCAATGGGCCCAATTTATACGGCTCCAATTTCCTGTATATCAAGAGCTCATGTTGGAAATTTTCACTTCACTAATTTATGACCCTAGGAACCCCAAGGAATTGTGGTTTAGGTTAAGAGGAAGAGCTTACGAATTGAATGTAGAAATCATGTGTGATATGTGTGGATTCTCCTAATCCTCCATCATTGATTAGCATGAGGATTTTCATCCTTCTCAATATTGGAATGAACTTAATAGAATTGAGCAATTTCATGCCAAGAATGCTCATAACAACATAATAAGATCTCACAAACACTTGTTGCTGCACAAATTTATATATTAGTTGTTTTTGACAAGACAGAAACCAACAAGTGCTCCACAAAGGAACTATTTATATTGTGGTGGTTGAACCATAACATTCCAGTGCGCACATCCACACATATGCTAAATGCTATTGTTGCGACTCCATATAAGAGGAGCAACAATCTAGGAATGGCGTACATAGTGTCTACCATTGTGGAATATTATAGGGTGGACTGGAGTGGATTAATTGTTCATCTCCTTGAATTCCTAAACCATCACCATTTATGGAAGGCTGAAATCCTTAAGTCCCATAATATAGAACTTAGGGATATCAACTAGAAGACACATGTTAGAATTAGGCCAATCACGCAAGCTTGAGCTCAGCCCTACCATAGTAGGCAGAAGAGTCCAGTAAAGAGTCCAAGGAAGAGGAAGAAGAGCAAGGCTGGAAGGAAGTTCTGGATGCAATCTCTAAAACTTGCAGAGAACACCAGAATGATGAAGGAGATGGCCCAGATACATTGAAGCCAAAGCTGGGATATTTGTCGAATCCACAGATACTTTGAGGCTCAGGTCATTCAATTGTTGCCTCCAACTCCATCACCACCTCCATCTCTATGATATTTGTGTCTAACCCATTTATTTTTTCTTTTTCTAATTATCCTTTAGTTTTATTTTTCTTTATGTTTATTTCTATTTTATTTTATTTTTACTTTAATTTTTGTCTTCTTTTTTCTTTTATGTGTTGTTTGCTTCTTTCTCACATTGAGGACAATGTGTTGTTCAAGTGTGGGGAGGGTTATGTGTTTTACTTGTGTATGTAATTTTGCATATTGTATGATAGTTATTAGGTTCTATTGTGTAAACTGTTTAAATGTGTCAATGGCTTAGATGGAGTGAAATTTATTTAGTTTTGAACATAGTATATTATATTGTTAATAATCATTAGCCCGCAAAATTAGTGAATTAGGGGTCTTTGGATAAATATACAGCTTAATTAGGATTTATTGTAAGTTTAGCACCCTATAGGTTGTCACATTCATTCATAATTTGACTCCTTTCAACTGTAGCTTAACTAGTATTTTTTATGGAATTGAGTAGCTTAAATAACAAGGTAAGCAATAAAATAATATTAAAAATATAATAAAAAATGTATGTTTGGTTAAATAAATCACTATTCTGCTGACCTTCAGGTTATGAATAGAGCTAGTAGCTAGTTGAAACATGATATAGCTGAGTAATCGAATAGACATGCATAATAAATGTGTGCCTTTGCATAAAAAAGCTATAATGATGTTTCAACCAAGTAGTTTAATAAAAATGACTTAGTCAAGTAACCGGATCGACATTCATCACTAATGGTTGCCTTCAAGTACAAGACTAAGTCCTGGCTTAAATAAATGACAAAAGTGTGTTCTTAATAGAACCTACCGAACTTATAACAAGCTTGATTTTTCATGAAAATATACTTGGGAACAATTACAGAGTTTAAAGGACCAAAGAATTATTAATGTGTGTGTGCAATTAATAAATTAACACTTAGATCTCGATTAATTTTTATATTTAGTTCAAAGCCCCTATACTTAGTTTTGCATTTTAATGATTAAATATAACTTGTATGATTGTGTTTAAGATTAAATTTATTTCATAAAGTTGAAGCCATTGCCTCATTATTGCATTGTGTGTTATATGTTTGTTGTTTTGTTTGCATAAGGACAAGCAAACATTTAAGTATGAGGATGTTGATATTTGTGATTTGCATTATGTTTTAGGGTTCAATTTGTTAGGTAATTAGTGTTAATTTGAGTGTTTAGTGTGTATTTAGGTTTTAATTTTGTTAGCTTATGTGTTTAAGTGTTTTTATGGGTTATTATAAGTCTTTAAGCTTAAATGTTATGTTTTTGAGGTACCTTGATGTGTTTGTTAGTTTTTTAGGGTCAATGGGAAGAACAGAGAAGTTTCTGAGACTTTTGGGCCACCATGATCGTGGCACAATTGTGATAGAAAGATTTGAGCCACCATGATCCAGGCCATAATCGTGGCATTGAGAGGTTTGATCCGGGCCATGATTGTGGCACTTGGGTCATATTTATGATAGAAAGGGTTAAATGCTGGCCACGATCGTGGCTTGTATCAGACTGACACAGAAATAGGGGAAAAAATTAAGTTTCAAGGAACTTTTCAAACCGTTTCGACCTAGAATGAACCTTAAGGCTTCCAAGGTATTTAAGGAATAAAAAGAACAAAAGAGGAGAGCTTTGATCAATCCCCACAACGAAACCTTAAAGTAGAGAACTTTGAGAGGGATCGAGAAAGAGACAAAGGAAGAGAGAAGAGGAAGACGATGCAGACTTGATGTGCTTCCCAGAATAAGAAGCTTTTCGAAGTTGTAGCCTCCTATCATCCATTCGAGTTCTATTTCCTATGTAATTTAGTTTTATTTGACTATAAAATTAGGATATATAGTTTGATGATAAAATTGAATTGTGATTGATGTTCTATACTCAACTTTGGAATATTATTTTTGATTCAATGAAATTTAAGTGTTTTATGTGTTTATTGATTTAATTATGGTTTAATTATGCATTTTATATCTCGATAATAAACTGAGAGGGTCAATTGAGAAAAAATGATTAAATTGGGCTAATGATAGCTAGGTAATTTAATAGATTTAGAATTAAATCGGGTTGGTAAATCTTGTGTAGAGAGACCGCACATAGATTTCTAATTGTTTATTAGAGAACTTAAGAACTAAATAGGTTTTAGATAGGTTATTAATTGAGAAATTACAACTTCCTATAATCTGATTAGGGTTTATGCTTTAGGGTTCAATTATAACTTGAGAGAGAGTAATTGACCCTAGGATCATCTAAAACTATTAGTTTGATAAATCGTAATTGGTTAGGCTGGCATTAAAGATAGATAATTTTCCCTTTCTCTCTTTCGGTTAACTCATTAGGTTAAATTCTAAGCTGTGCTATCATTGTTCAACAAATCAATTAGTTTCCATTAATTTTTATTCATTTTTAAATTAAAATTGTTAATCATTGTCGTGATAGTTTTCATTGAATGTTAAGTGTCAATTATTGTTTAATTATTTGATTTTGTTTATTAGATTTATTTAGTCCTTGTGTTTAAATTTATTGTCTGTTAAATATCTGTTTATTACTTTTCGACCTTAGATTTTAGGATTAAATTACTTCTTATAGGATCGATACCTTAGGTACTACGCGAATGACCCCATGCGCTTGTGATATTATCGAGGTTAAAAATATTAAAACTTATCATACATAAACTTGCGATCATGCTTTAACCAGATTAAGATGTCTTCTTTGTCAGAATTAGGGCTATAGTAGGGGGAGTGTTCTATATTGTGGTTAACCCTTTTAAGTGGAAAATCTACTAATCCCTATCTATACATAAGTTTTGGTTGGTCTAGCACTAGCGTCTCAGTTTACTCTTATTTGGAGCTAAGTGTAAAGAGCCAAATTGTCATACCATAACCAAGTTTCTAGTCCATTACCCATAATGCTCCTCATTTGCAAACTAATATTCTCTCAATCCTAATAATAGTTTTAGATTCTTTGAGATTAAACTGCTAGGCTTAATCTTTTAGAAGCTTTTTGTTTCTCAGGAAGTAACTGTGCATATATTGAACCCAAAGTCATTTGTTATCATTGAAGCGCCTCCAAATTCTTTTAGTCATGAGCAGTTTCTCTTATCTTTAATAAAAAGGATTCTAAGTCCCTCTTCTTCCTTTGGGCTACATATTTTAGTCTATTTAGTACTAGGATCAGCTGACATAGTAGCCACTCACTGTGTAAAAAATCTTAAGGATTTTTTCTATGCTTTAATCAGGTTTTTGTGCGTTATAAGATGTTAGCACCAATATATGTGTAGATTGTTGGGTATGAAAATAATCAATTTAAGCCTAGTTGTATATAATGTTATCTATTAAGCCAACTATTATTTTGTTTATATATTGGGTCAAAGCATGTTTGATAGTCCTTAATGTTAGCCTTTTAGTGGTTATTAGGATCTATAGATATGTGAAAGGAGGATCTTTGATTTAAAGCCTTGTTACTTTGTAAATACTTCTAGATACGTCAAAAAACCATTTGTGATGAAAATTTGACCCTTGCTTATATTAATATCCAATATAAATAAAGCTTTATAAGTGAGGTAAAAATTCATGAGTACATGAACTAGTTGGGAATTAGCCTCAAATAGTAGTAATAGATCATCAAAAAAAGCTAGATTGACGTTCAACTTCTTGCACTTACGGTGATAAATAAAGTTACCATTCTATCTTACGTTATGATTGATATATAAGTATGGTAAAAAGGTATCTCTTTGCCTTAATCCCTAGCTCGTTTAAATATTTTTATAGGCTCTATATTGATTAGAACATTAAAGGAAGTGGAAGTCAACACATTATTGGATCTAATTTTTGAAAGTTAGTGGGAATCTGAAGGCTTCTATTAAATGTCCTTCTATTATAGTTCTTAAAAATCCTTGTGAGATGAGCATGTTATCTTCATTAATTTGCCACTTATAATAGCTCCTTGAGTTAGGCTTGTGATGGATTTAAATTGATATATGCTTAATTATTGTTAAATTTAATCCATGACACTTAGTGATTAGTGCATTCAAATGCTTTAGATATTCACTTTAGTTCATATTTGGTTTTAGGTACAATTTGGAAGCATAATAGCTACAGTGAGTCGAAAACACACTCTTAACATTCTTGAGATTCACACTCAATTGTCTTTGTGGAACAAAATGGAGAAGGATTAGTGCTAGAGGAGACAAGAAATGTATAATATGAAGAGTATATGTTGCAAACATCAAGCATGAAGTGTGTATAGGAGACTCACTACCACGATATATATCTCACACCAAGGCTTATAGTCGTGAGCCTTCTATAGAGGCTATTCATGACCGTAACACTATAAGTAATTGTGTGTGCCTTTTTGCCAGCTCACTGGAAAACCTGATTTTTACTATAAATACATTGATGGCATAAACGATTTGGACTTGATTTTCTTAGGTTTCAAGAGAGGAGAGACGATAATAGATACTATTGCTTGTAGATCTATGGAGAAGATGGAGGGATAAGGTTCCCAATGCTAGTTCAAAAGTGGAATTGATGCCTAAGTCACGATTAAGCATATTTTCTCTTTATTTAATATTGAATCTATCTTTAGGGATTTTTTTCATTGTTTATGTTAAATGATTTGGGTATTGTGAAGATGATCCTGAAGTTATTATTAGATTGTTTTATTACGAACCCATTGATAGAATCTTCAATATAATCAGTAATTATTATATTTAAGATTCAATTATAGCAATTAATGATCTTGAATTATTAGGAACAACGTAACTTAGTTTAGATAATCTGAGCCTGTGTGGTTACTGCCTATATTGATTCTTTTTTCATTTTGTAATATGATAGCCTAATTAAATCTAGAGAGCTTGTTCTAATATATGTTTAATTGTTGATGCAATTAATCCATTACACTTAGTGATTAATGCCTTAAAATGCTTAGGACACTCACTTTAGCTCATATTTAATTTTAGGTACAATTCAAAAGCTAAGAAGATAAAGTGACCTAAAAATATATTCATTGAGTCATCTTCTCAATGTTCATAATTTGTTGTCTTCATGAAGCAAGAAGAAGATTAAAAGGAGAGAAGACAAGATAAAGTAGAAGAATGAAAAAAATGAAGCAGCTTACGACCATTCATGGAGTGCATAGGTGTAAGACACTTTTTACGACCACACAATGTGTCTCATGGCTGTGAGACATAACTCCTAGTTATAAGACATCCCTCATATCCATGAGACTCATATACACGACTGTGATGGGTCTCTCACATCCGTGAGAGATAAGTCATAACAATGACTTTTATGCCACTTGTCCATTTTAACTTAGTTTTTTTTATATAAATGGCAATATGTTGTGACAACTGGAGAAAGGAGGAGCAACATACAAATGCAATTCTTCACCATTTCCTCTTTAGTTTTCAATAAGAATGGAGGCTATAAAAGCTAATTCTTGGATATTGATAGAGAAGATGGAAGGCTAATATTATGACACCGGTTCGAAGGTGAAATTGATGCCTAGGATACATGATTAATCTTATCTTACCTTTGTTTAATGTTGGATCCCTCTTTGGAAATTATTTATGTTATCCTTTCTTTAACCAATTTGGGTATTCATGTATGGATAATCATATTCTTGTTATCATTAGATTGTTTATATGGTGAACCCATTGCTATAATTGGTAATACAATCCATAATTGTTGTATTTGGATTCGTATATAGCAACTAATGGTTTTTAATCTTTAGGGATAACGTAGTCTAAGTTAAATGACCTGAGCTTGTGTGGTTATTACTTAAGATTGGTCCATTTTCCATTTCATAATGTGGCTACCCAGTTGAATCTAGAGATCATATCCTAGGTTAGTCAATGGTTAGGTTTAATTAACGATCATATCTTAATTAAACACGACCTAAGGGAAAAATGAGATTAATAGAACTTATTGTTAGTCTACGGCCAATAGTTCTAGGAGAGAGGTGGAAGTATTATAACAATGAAATACATTTAATCATATATAGGTCGAGATTGATCCAAGAATCGGATTTCACATGTAGTCATCACTTTTACCATTTTCTATTGTTTTCTTTGATTTTTTCTCGTTAGTTTAAGTTACTTTATTTTCTCAATTGCATGAAATCAAAAACTCCTCTTTTATTTCCTTTCCATCAATTATTTTCATTGTAGAAATTAACCGAACATTCCTTATTGATACGATCCTAACATACCATAACTACAAAATTTTAGTGTGCAAATTTAGGTAAATTTCATAGTGCACTCGACTTACGTTGTCAAAATTTGGAATTGCTGCTAAGGAGTGTGGTGATTTAATCTTTATTTTTTATTTTAGATGGTTTTTTGTGTATATATTTGCTTACAATTGTTTCTTTTTGTTAGTTGTTAATTTTTGAACGTTTATTAGTGTTGGTGTATGGTAGTTACTAGATCTCTTCGTAGAGAACATGAACTTGATCCGGATATCGAGAGAACACTGCAGAGATTACAAAGAGAATTAAGAATAACTTCAAAAGTAGAACCATAATCTAAATCTAAAGAAACAATGGAAAATTTGGGAATGCTGAGGGAGTTGGCTTCACCAAACTTAACTCAAAGACCTTTATGCATTACATTTCCAAATTTTGCTAAGCATGTTATGTTTGAGTTAAAGTTTGGATTAATACGTTTGTTACCTAATTTCACGGTCTTATGGGTAAGGATTCGTATACGCATCTTAGGGAGCTTGATGTGGTTTTTCTGAGCAAGTCTCCAGGAGTGATAGACGAGAAAATCATATTGAGGGCTTTCCCGTTCTTGCTAAAAGATGTAGCGAAGGATTGGTGATTCGATTTACTTACTGGAGTATGAATACTTGGCTAGAGATGAAGAGACTAGTTTTGGAAAAAAAAATTCCAGCATTGAAGACATGAGTATTTGAAAGGAAATATGTGGTATTAAGCAGCATAATAGAGAATTGCTTTATAAATACTAAGAGTGCTTTAAGAAGCTTTGTGCCAGTTGTCCACACCATAACATTCCAGAGTAACTCCTCATCCAGTATTTCTATGAAGGATTACTATCGATGGTGAGGAGTTTGGTTGATGTAGCAAGTGGTGGGGCAGTGTGTGAGAATACTCCTATCAAAGCCAGGATTCTACTTGAGTGAATAGCCGGTAACACTCAACAATTCGACACTCGCTACGATGTTTATCGTGTGAACAAGATAAGTAATTCATCTATCGAATATTTTTTAGATGAGCTAACATCTTTTTTTAGACATATTGCAATTAAATAGACAAAAGTAAAAGCATGTGGAATATTTTCAAACACAAGCTATCTGACTGATGGGTTTCCAACACTACAAGAGGAAAGTATGGAATATGTGAATGTTGTAGGAGGGAACTTTCCTAAACAACACAACTCGTACTTGCAGATGTATAATCCAAGCTGGAGAGATAATCCTAACTTGAGTTATTGGTGGAACAAACACCAAAATTACTTCCAAAATAAGCCACAAGGATCACATCAATTTCAGTTAGGGCCACAAGCCTCGTCCTCCATTTTAGGTACATCTTTGGATGATTTTATTAAGAATTTTACTGCAAATAATCTTTAATTTCAGCAGCATATACAGTAACTTCAATAAGGTATACAACAGCTTTAACAGGGTACATAGTGGTTTCAATAGAGTGTACAACAGTTTCAATAGGAGACCGCATTTAAATTTCAGGAGGTGAATTCTAGCATTTATAATTTAGAGAACGAAGTGAGCTGGATGGCAGTGGCAATAAACTAACTAGACGCATAAAGAGGAGGAAAACTGCCATCATAACTGGAGATAAATATAAAGAATGTTAGCATAATCACCTTGAAGAGTGGTAGGAAGTTTGAGGACATGAAAGAATTACTCAAAGAACAACTATTGAAGAAGACATTGAGAGGGAGCTCGAAGAAGAAAGGGATATACCATCGAACTCAAAGGTAATCGTTGAATTCCTAATTTTTGAAAAGACTAATCCTCCCCCTTTTTGTAGCAGGTTAGTGAAGTTGAATAAGGAGGATAAGGATAAAAAGATTTGGGAGACCTTTCTGAAGGTTGAGTTGAATATCCCAATGTTAGAAGCAATCAAGAAAGTGTTGAGATATGCAAAATTCCTTAAGGAATTGTGTACAAATAGGTGAAAGTTAAGAGGTAATGAAATGATTAGGATAAGTGAAACTGTTTATACAGTTTTTTTTAAAAAAATACCTCCTAAGTGTAAAGACCCAGACATGTTTACTATTCCTTGCAAAATTGGTAACATTAAGATTAAACCAGCCATTCTAGATTTAGGAAAATTAGTCAAAGTTATGCCTCATTCCATGTATGCTTCTTTGAATTTAGGGTCATTAAAAGAAATTAGTGTTACTATATAATTGGTTGATTGTTCTAATGCTTACCAAGATAGGGTGATTGAGAATGTACTTGTGCAGGTAAATGAATTAATATTTCCTGCTAACTTTTATATGATTGACATGAATGATGAAACTTCCTATAAATCTTTACCTATCTTACTAGGGTTGCCATTTCTTAACTTGACCCAAACTAAGATAGATGTGCGTGAGGGTACCTTCACGATGGAGTTCGATGAGTAAGTTACTTTTTTCAATATTTTTGATGTCAACAATCACTCTAATGATGAAGACTCTATTTTTTCAATTAATGTGATTGACCTTTCAGTATAGGAGAATTGTAAGCAAAAGCATATAATTAAATAAAAAGCAGTTTTAACAAAAGAGAAGACCAAAGCTTTTAATGTCTCACCAAAAAGACTTAACATTGGTTAAAAAGAGCTTCTTTATTATGCCAAACATAAATTGTTTTCGTATAAATGTCATCCTTATTGGGTTGATCCTTTTGTTATAACTATTGTTCTTCCTTATGGTGTAGTTGAGATCAAAAGTTTAAAAATAGGGAGGACATTGCATGTAGGTGATCATTAACTCAAGTTTTACTTTGATGAAGATCAAGTGGAAAACGCTGAAGTTATAATTCCTAAAGATCAAAATTTTGTCACTTGATGCTAGCAACATAAAGTTGATACAACGACAATAAACAAAGGCGCTATTTGAGAGGCAACCTAAATGAAGTTTCATATTGTGATTTTCATAAGTGCTCATTTTTTTACATTCGATGTTACAATGGGGAAAATGTAAGTTTTATGTAGGGGGTGGAGATCATAGTTTTTATGCACATTTTTTGGCTTAATTGTTGCTTATGTGACTTCTTAGGCAATTTTCAAAATCAAACAGACAAAATTAAAAATTTTCTCATTTCTTATTGCTTTTAAGACTACATAGTCATAATTAGAGAGTGAATTGATTAGAAAATCCATGACAACTTTACCATGTACTTTTGCTCTTATGATTGGTTAATATGCATTAGTTTTAGAAGAGTAGTGACCAGTGGTGGACAAAAGCCAGTGACATTTTGAGCCTTATTAGATTGACACATCTATATCAATCTCATTGTCTTTTTGTTATGTGTGACCTTCATGACATGTACATCTTAACTTTGCTTTGATTTTCTATTCAAGGCCACATTTTTATCACTTGCATTAACATGTAAATGATGAGGCATTCCCATTGATATGAATTTTCCTTTGTTAGACTCCTTTAAGCTTTATTAACCTTTTTTTTTTACTAACCATATTACATGCTTTTAAACTCAACCAAATGTCCTACCCAAGCCTTAAAGCTAGTGGAGCATTTGCTGATCGTTAATGATTGTTGATGTATAAGAGTATAAGTGTGGGGTATGCATATGTGTGGATGGTTATAATTAGTGAGATGTTAATTTTATGTCATATCTTCCCATGTTAACGTAGTTTCCTTCAATTTTTTTTATAAAGAGCAAAATAAAAAGAGAAAGGGAAAAGAAAAGGAAAAAAAGAGAGAGTTTGAATAAATGTATCTAGGAGGAAGTGCATATATGTTGAAAAGTTGTTCATGATTAGTGTCTCCTCCTAAAGTTGTATTGAATGGGTAATTTGAACATATTGCTTATGAGGTAGGTGTTATTTTGGAAGGATCATTCCTTATAGTTATTGTTATCATTGATTGTTTGAGTGATGCCTTCTGGTTGGTTATGTTTAATGTGATTTATGGTATAAGAGCTTGAATTTGAGACATTAAGTATAATTGTTGCTTTCATTGTAGCTAATGATACCTAGTTCTGAATGAATGTAGCTTATGCGCTTGATATCTCATTAAGTTTTACTTTTGCTTCACTAGCTTAATGGATTTTATGCTACATTACCGAAGATACATCTTACCTTACCTTTGCCCATATTACAACCATAGATAAGTCCTTTGATTCCTGATTATACACGTGACTTTTAGTGGTGGAGAAATGAAATGATATGCAAATTTGTGGAATGTTATGATCACGAATGGTGTTTGTGTGGATCCGTGCAAATATCTTGTTTAAACACATTTTGTCTAAGTCTCAGTTTCTAAGGGTGATTAATGTTAATTGATTATGAGTACAAGCATTGAATGTTGAGTTCTTACTATAGTTTTTAAAAGTCCTTCATCTTTATTTATGATTATCTATCTTTAAGAAATAAGGAAAATGAGTAAGTGTTTTGGTTTGTGACTTTAATTTTGATGATTTGCCTAAGGATGGTCAAAAGCTAAGTGTGGGGGAACTAGATATGTGTTTAATTGAAGAAGAAGATTAAAAGGAGAGAAGATAAGATAAAGTAGAAGAATGAAAATAATGAAGCAGTGCACGGCCATTTATGGGATGCATGGGTGTGAGACACTTCTCACACCCATGCAATATGTCTCAGAGTCATGAGACATAGCTTACAGTTGTGAGACACCACTCACAGCTATGAGACTCACATGCATGGTTGTGAGGGGTCTCTCACACCCATGAGAGACAAGTCACTCCGGTGACTTCTATGCCACCTGTCTATTTTAACCTAGTTTTTTTATATAAAAGGCAACAACTTGTGATAGTTAGAGAAAGGAGCAATGGAAAAACGTGATTCTTTACCATTTTCTCGTTAGTTTTCAACAAGAATGGAGGCTATGAAAGTTGATTTTTGGAGATTGGTAAAGAAGATGGAAAGATAATATCCTGACATCGGTTTAAAGGTGAAATTGATGCCTAGGATGCATAGTTAAGTTTATCTTACCTTTGTTTAATGTTAGATCCCTCTCTTGGAATTGTTTAAGTTATCCTTTCTTTAATTAATTTCATATATGGATAATTGTATACTTGTTATCGTTAGGTTGTTTATGTTATGAACCCATTGCTAGAATCATTAGTACAATCCGTAATTATTGTATTTTGATTCATATATAGCAACTAATGGTTTTAATCATTAGAGATAATGTAGCCTAAGTTAAATGACCTGAGCTTGTGTGGTTGTTGCTTATATTGGTCCGTTTCCCATTTTGTAATAAGGCTACTCAATTGAATCTAGAGATCGTATCCTAGGTTATTTGGTGGTTAGGTTTAATTAACGATCGTATCTTAATTAAACACAACCTAAGGGAAAATCAGGATTAACAGAGCTTGTTGTTAGTCTACGACCAATAGTTCTAAGTGACTGGTGAAAACATTATAATAATGAAATACGTTTAATCATGTGTAGGTAGAGATTGATCCAAGAACTGGGTTTCACAAATTTTCATCACTTCTATCATTTTTAACTATTTTCTTTAATTTGTTCTCATTATTTTAAGTTACTTAGTTTCTCAATTGCATCAAATCAAAACCTCCTTTTATTTCCTTTACATCAATTATTTTCATTGCTAAAATTAACTGGACATTTCTATGGATACGAACCCGATTCACCATGGTTATAAAATTTTAGTGTATTGAGTTAGGTAAATTTTGTAGTGCGCTCGACACATACTGTCATATTCTTGGTTATTCGATAATTAGGTTTAATTAAAGAGCTCATTGTGATTAAACATACCCTAAGGGAAAATCAAGATTATCAGAACATGTTATTAGTCTATGATCAATAGCTCTAAGAGAGCTGTGAAAGCATTATGACAATGAAATGTGTTTAATTATGTTTAGGATGAGATTGATCCGAGAATCGGGTTTTACACATTCAACACTTTTATCATTTTTGACTGTTTGCTATAATTTGCTCTCATTAGTTTTATTTTATTTTATTTTCTCGATTGCATCGACTCAAACCCCCCTTTTATTTCCTTAACCGAACATTCCCTGTGGATACGATTCTGACTCATTATACCTACAATTTTTTAGTGTGGAGAGTTAGGTAAGTTTTGCAATGCACTCGACAGGCGCTGTAAAATTTTGGCATCGTTACTAGGGGTTCTGATGCTTTAATTTTCGTTTATGATTTTAATTGGTGTTTTGTGTATATATCTGTTTATAATCATTTCTTTTAGTTATTTGTTAATTTTTATACGTTTGTTCGTGTTGTTGTATGGTAGTAACTGTATCTCCTCATAGAGAACCTGTACAATTTGATCCAGAGAACGAGAGGACATTACAGAGGTTATGAAGGGAAGTAAAAAGAACTCTAAAAGTAGAACCAGAACTGGAATTCAAAGAAATAATGGCAAATATGAGAACACTAAGGGAGTTGGCTGCACCAGACTTAACCCAAAGGTCTTTGTGCATTACATTTCCTAATTTTGCTGAACATGATACTTTTCAATTTAATTCTGGGATCATACATTTGTTGCCTAATTTTCATGGTCTAGCAGGTAAGGACATGCGCAAGCATCTCATGGAGCTTGATATGGTATGTTGAAGTATGAAGCCTCTAGGGATGGCAGACGAGCAAATCTTGTTGAGGGCTTTACCATTCTCACTGAAAGATGCAACAATGATTGGTTTTTTTATTTACCTACTGGGAGTGTGAACACTTGGATAGAGATGAAGATGTTATTTTTAGAAAAACATTTTCTAGAATCGAAGACAATGTGTATATGGAAAGAGATCTATGGCATAAAGCAACATAACAAAGAGTCCCTTTATGAGTACTGGGAACACTTTAAGAAGCTATATGCTCGTTGTCTGCATCATAACATTCCAGAGCAACTTCTTATCCAGTATTTCTAAGAAAGATTGTTACCAATGGAGAAGAGTTTAGTTAATGTAGCAAGTGGTAGGGCATTATGCGAGAAGACTCACATCGAAGCTAGTATTTTAATTGAGTGCATGGCCTCGGCCTCCTATACTCAACAATTTGGCACTCATAATGATGTTCACCACATAATGTGGTAAGTACTTCATCTATTGAACATCATTTAGATGAACTAACATCCATTGTTAGACAAATTATAGTTAGAGATGCACAAGTAATGGCATGCAGAATATACTCACATACAAGCCATCCAATCGATGAGTGCCTAATATTACAAGAAGGGATTATAGAATACGTGAACGTTGTAGAAGGGAATTTTCCTAACCAGTACAACCTATACTCATAGAAGTATAACCTAGGCTAGAAGGATCATCCCAACTTGAATTACAAGGGAAATAGGAAACATAATTTCTTCCAAAATAGGCTACAAGGATCACAAAAATTTGAACCAAAGCCACAAACCTCCTTTTCCAGTTCAGATACATCTCTTGAAGACTCTATCAAGACTTTTACTGCTAACAATCTTGAATTTCAATAGGGTATGCATCAATTTCAACAGGGTGTATAGCAGTTTCAATATAGTGTACAACAATTTCGATAGGATGTCAAATCGAGCATATAGAACATGGAAAACCAAAAGGGTCAGATGGTAGTGAGGATTAACCTTCTAAAATCTCAAAGTGGAGGAAAGTTGCCATCCCAACCCCAGGTGAACCTAAAGAACATCATTGTTATAACTTTGAGGAGCGGTAAAGAGATTGAGGTTCCCAAGAGGACACCACCGAGGATTGGTAGCGTAGCTGAAATTAAGAAGGAGTTAGGAATTGAAGAAAAGCCCTCATCTAACAAAAAGGTAAACTTTGAAAGCCCTAATATCATTAAGACTAATCCTCCACCTTTTCGTACCATATTATTAAAGTTGAATAAGGAGGAGAAAGATAAGAAAATATTAGAGACTTTATAGAAGGTAGAAGTAAACATACATTTACTAGATGCAATTAAGCAAGTACTAAGATACACAAAATTCCTCAAGGAACCGTGTATGCATAAAAGAAAGCTAAGAGGTAACAAGAAGGTGATGATGGGTGAGAATGTGTTTACGAGTTTTAAGAAGAAGATACCTTTAAAATACCAGGATCCAGGTATGTTCACTATTCCCTATAAAATTGGTAACACTATGATTAATAAAGCTATGTTGGATTTGAGAGCTTCAATTAATATTATGCCTTGTTCAATTTATGTTTCCTTGAATTTAGGCCCTTTGAAATAAACAAGTGTTATCATACAATTAGCTGACCACACCAACGCTTACCCTGATGGTGTAGTTTAGGATGTTTTGGTGCAAGTAAATAAGTTGGTATTTCCATTGGATTTTTATGTTGCTGATATGAATGATGAAACTTCGTATATTCTGATACCTATCTTATTGGGGAGACCATTTCTCAATAGGTTTTAGACTAAGAGAGATGTTTGTGAGGGCACCCTCACGATGGAATTTGATGGGAAAGTGATTCATTTTATCATTTTTTATACCATGAAACATCCTTATGATGATCACTTTATTTTCTTTGTTGATGTGATCGATCCTCTAATGCAAGAAATATTTAAATTGAGTTGCAAGGATCATTTAGAAATAGTATTAACTGAGCATGTGGAATTAGAAGCCAATAATGATGTTGAAGTGGGAGAAGAGCTGATTAAAATGATAGTTACCTTGGAATCATTAGAGCACTCTCCAAGAAGGTATGATTTGACTTCCATATAGTTACCCAAATCTCTCCAGAAGTTATTTCCTTTTAAAGTGTAGGCACTTGAAGTGGAATTAAAGCCACTCCTCATACACCTCAAGTATGCTTATTTTAGAGATAAGCAAACTCTCCCAGTTATCATTTCAGCAGAGTTGTCTTCAGATAAAGATGACAAGCTGGTATGAATGTTGAGGGACCATAAGAAGGCCATCGAATGGATGATCGCAGATATCCAAATAATAAACCCTTTTCTATAGATGCATCATATTTTTATTAGAGGAGGATGCCAAGTCAACAAGGCAAGCTCAACATAAGCTAAATCTTCCAACGATGGAAGATGTGAAGAAGGAAGTGATGAAGCTTCTCAATGATGGGATCATTTACCCGATCTCCGACAATAAGTGGGTAAGTCCTATTTAGGTGGTTCCAAATAAGTCTGGAATCATGGTAGTGACTAATAAGGAAGGTGAGTTAGTTTCTACCCGAGTGCAAACCAGGTGGTAAGTTTGTATTGACTATAAGAAATTGATCTTGATGACTCAAAAAGACCATTTTACCCTTCCTTTTATTGATTAAATGCTTGACAATTGGCTGGTTATGAGTATTATTTTTTTCTAGATGGATTTTCACTTCAAATACTGATTGCACCGAAAGATCAAGAAAAGACCACCTTTATATGCCCATTCGATATAATTGCTTACTGAAGGATGCCATTTAGATTATGCAATGCACCCGCTACATTTCAAAGATATACGGTAACCATTTTTTAGAGTACGTTGAGAAAATCATTGAGGTATTCATGATGATTTATCATTTATGGTTCTTTTGATGAATGCTTAAAGAATCTTGTTCTTATATTGGAATGATGCATCGAAACTAACCTTATGCTTAATTAGGAAAAATGTCATTTTATGGTAGATTGTGGTACAGTTTTAGGGCATGTTATATCTGTTAGGGGTATAGAGGTAGATAAATCTAAAGTTGATCTCATTTCCTTTTTACCTTACCTCTCAAATGTGGGGAAGTGCGCTCTTTTCTTAGTTATATAGGTTTTATTGCAAATTCATCAAGGACTTCTCAAAGATAGCTACACCGTTACACAAGCTATTATAACAAGATGTCTCATTTGAGATTGATGATAATTGTAAGAAAGCCTTTAACACACTTAAGGAGCTTTTAACCTTCCTACCAGTGATTCAACGAACAAATTGGACCCTACCCTTCAAGATCGTGTGTGATGTAAGTGACTATACAATGAGGACTGTTATAGGACAGAGAATGGGAAAAGCTTTGCATGCCATCTACTATGCTTTGAAGACTCTTAGTCTAGCTCAATTAAATTATTCTACTACTTAAAAAGAATTTTTATCTGTAGTTTTTCCTTTAGAAAAATTTCGGTCATATTTGCTGGGTGCTAAGATAATAGTTTATTCTAATCACGCAGCTTTAAGATACTTTCTCACAAATAAAGAAGAAAAATCGAGGTTAATCAGAAGGATTCTCCTCCTTCAAGAGTTTGATTTGGAGAAAAGAGATAATAAGGGGGCATAAAATGTGGTTATCGATCACCTCAGTCACTTGATCAGAGAAGAAGATGACATCCCTCTAAGAGAGAAATTTCTAAATGAACAACTATTTTCCACCAAATTGACACCTCTATGGTATGCAGATATTGTGAATTTTTTAGTTACTAACAAATTACCTGTTAGTTTGTTATTGGCTTAGAGGTGTAAGTTGAAGAATGAAGTGAAGTACTACATTTGGGATGACCCGTATTGATGGGGGCACTGTGCAAATCAAGTCATAAAGAGGTGTGTGCTTGAAAGTGAAACACCTTCGATCTTAGCCCTCTGCCATTCGTATGCACGTGAAGGACACTTTGGAGTAAAGAAGACAATCCATAAAGTTTTGGAGTGTGGCTTTTACTGGCCTTCATTGTTCAAAGACATATACATCTTTTGCAAGTCATGTGATATATGCCAACAATTAGGTAACTTGTCCTATAAGGATCAAATGCCACAAAATCTTTTTCTTTTCTTTGAAATTTTCATTTTTGTGTGTGTTGACTTTATAGAACCTTTCCTTACATCTTTTGGTTTTAATTATATATTACTTACAGTTGACTATGTTTCCAAATGGTTGGAAGCTAAAGCCACTGGAACTAATGATGCCAAAGTTGTTACAAATTTTATTAAAGCTAACGTCTTTTCTAGGTTCAGGATGCCAAGGGCAATCATCAATGACAGGGGAACTTATTCTTGCAATAGGGCGATGGAAGCATTATTTAAAAAATATCACATCATCCATAAGGTTTCCACCTCTTACCATCCCTAAACTAACAGCCAAGTTGAGGTGTTGAATCGAAAAATTAGGCCAATCCTAAAGAAAATAGTTCAGCCTATGTAAAGGATTAGAGTGTACAGTTGGAAGATACTCTGTGGGCTTATAGGACGAATTATAAAACACCAATTAAAATGTCTCCATATAGACTGGTGTTTAGGAATCCACGTCACATTTTGGCGAAGTTGTAACATAAGGCATATTGGGCTATAAAACGATGCAATATGAATTTGGATGAAGTGGGATTACATAGGAAGTGGCAATTGCATGAGTTGTAGGAGATATGGAATGACTCCTATCAAAACACGATGATATATAAGGAAAAGGTGAAGACTTTTCATGATAAGATGATTTTAAGGAAAAGCTTTATTGGGATGTAATATAAATCCTCTAAAAATAACCTATGACCACTAGGAAAGTTTAAGATAACTACTCCCACTGCTTCTACCGAAACATAGGATCCATCCGCTATCTTGACTTGAAACTGGCCTTTAGGCAGTATTTTCCTTTATTAAAACCCTAGTATGGAATTGCAAACATGGTCAGTGACTCCTGAATCTAATATCTAAGAATTAGATGAATCTACCACATTTCTAGTTCATAACAAACTTAGGAAACCCATACCTTGTTTGCTCTTAAGGGTCTCAAGGTAGACCGTGCAGTTCCTCTTCCAGTGGCCCTTCTCACCATAGTGGAAACACTTTCCCTTGGTGTCCTCTTTGGCCTTCTTTTTCATAGGTTGGGCTTCGACCCATGTTTGGGCCTTCCCTTTCTTTGCATCTTTCTTCTTTTTCTTACCCTTACCCTTGGGATTAGAAGAAGATGCCACATGAGCCTCTGGCATATTTACCTGATATTTAATATCTCCTCCGTATTCTAGGGAGTATTCATCAACTCACTCAAGGTGTAATCCTTGGTCTTAAGCTCATAGTCCAACTTAAACTGTTGAAAAGAAGAGTTTAAGCTATTGATGATGATCATCTGCGTTTTCGCATCCATTTCCACCCCAAGCAACTCAGCCTTAGTAACTGCAAAGAATACCTTAAGCATGTAATCCTACACTGGCTCACCAGGCTTTTGTCTGAGATTGTAAAAGGTTTGGATAGCTTTCACCCTTGTAGACCTTGTCCTCACATCAAACATCTCATGTAGATGATGGACCATTGCACTGGCATTTTTCATGCTTACAAATTGCTTTTGCAACATTGCACTGACAGAAGCCAGAATATAACACTTGGCAGTTTTATCAGCATTCTGCCATCGTTCATATTGCTGGAATTACTTAGGAGTTGAATTGTCACTTAGAGGTGTAGGCTCATTATCTATTAATGCCCATGAAATTCGTTCATATTAGAGAACGATGTAGAGGTTACGTCTCCATTCATTAAATTTTTCTCCATTTTCCAATTTGTTATTAGTCAGGAGCATTGTGAGTGGATTCATATTGTGGTAATTATGAATGAAAATATAAATTATTAAAGAATGAGCATACTAGTCAAAAAGTGGAACTTTGTATAAAATCATGATGCATGTATGCATGATGATAGATTTAACAAAACTTAAAAAATTATATCTTTATACGATAATTATTTTTCTTATCTATAACGAACTATGTGATGGTCTTATCCATTGAAGTAAAACTAGGACCTTGCCACTTAAAAAGCTACCAAGCATCTTCCTGCCTAACTTTTTGAGAAGCGCCATAATTTGGTCCATGCATTTACCAACAGAGTTACGGTGGGTAGGTTATTGATAAACCATATTGAGTGTGTAACCATTTGATTCATTCACTAAAGGTACTTGCAAACCATGCCTCGGTGGGAGGTCACATGTAACATCTCGTTTCCATAGAACAGGTCGGACCTGAGAAACGGGTCCAAGTGAGGTCAATCGGAGAAGTTAGGAAAACACATCTCATGCTCATGCATTTGT